>CAUYQG010065836.1:0-11139 GCA_963574415.1 Tarsius wallacei | reverse complement strand
CTTCACTTAGAATGTAGAAAGCTACATGAGAGTGTTGTTCTCACCTTAGCAAAAAACAAAATTGACAGCAGTAATCTTTTTTTAGCTCATTAGGTAGGTGAGGTCTCAAGTCAAACATATAAACTGAGATGGGACTCAGTATCTGTAAAATGAGGTATTTCAATTTTAGTAGAGCACAGGGGAAAGAGGTGGCTAGGTTAGAAGAAATCAAACAACATTTTAACAAATTCTTTTTTTTTTTTTTGAGTTGGAGTCTCACTCTGTCACCCAGGCTGGAGTGCAGGTGGCATGCTCATGGCCACCACAGCCTTGACCTGCTAGGCTCAGGCAATCCTTCCACCTCAGCCTTCCAAGTAGCTGGAACCACAGGCATGTGCTACTATGCCTGGATAATTTTTTATTTATTGTACAGATGAGTATAGCCAAGTTGCCTGGGCTGGTCTAGAACCTGCAGGCTCAGGCAATCCACTCACCTTGGCCTCCCAAAATGCTGGGATTACAGGCTGAGCCACTGAGCCTGGCCTTAACAAATTCTTAAAGGTCAAATGTAGGCTAACATGTCTGTTTAGAATATCTCAGAGCCTCCAGACAGAAGAAGAATATAGACCTCTCCCAAATGCTTACAAGAAAGACTGGAAGAAGGCAGGAGGGCTGAAGAGACTCCTTTAGTGACAGAGGCAAATGTGAAGTGAAAAGGCTGCTACTGGGTGTCATGTCCAAAGTCCCACCCACTTCTGCAAGCCTCTATTTAAAAACTAATAAGCTGCTATAGCAAGGGCAGTAGACTCTCTTACCTCCAAGACTCAGACAAAATTCCACTGCATGGCAGGAAGGAATTGAGGAATGATAGGAAACACTATTCCCAGACACAATCAAAGATCCAGTGTTGCTGAAGGAGGGGTAGAAACAAAAATCCTTCCTCCCTGTGGGAGAGACAATAAATCATCTTGGGCCCCAAAATACTATGTCAAGACAAAGCAGAGGTCTGCTAATGCTGGGGAAGAAACTCATACCCAAGACCAACTTCAAATACAAGGCAGTTTGACTATCATGGGGTATAGGAATAGGAACCCTGAGAAGAAAACTCAGCCCCAGCAAAGGCAGAAGGGACTTGGCCTTACACCAGGACAACAGAACACCCCCACCTAAACAACAATCCAGCACTACACAATCCCATTACCACTGGAATAGGGGAAAGTGCATAGAGACTTTTCCTGTGATAAAGGCATACAGAGATGGCTGAAAGTGGAGGGTGGGGCAAGAACACAGAAAACCAACTTTCCCAGAGTCTACCCTAAGCACAAGGTAACAATAGCTAGAACATAAATTTGAAGCCTGCAGTGTACTAAAGATGGAAGGAAAACTCAAAGTCAGTTAAACTGACTAGTTTGGCTCAACCCTCCTACAATACAAACCTGATGCTGTTCATCTAGCATTAATGCAGATGCCACAAGTCAAGAGCACAGTCCCCAACAAAAGTGTTCTCACTTCAGGTGCCATTCACACGTCTGGGATCCCTACACTTGTGACCTTCAAATTTGGGAGTTTCCAAAACCCCATCAGCTTTAGTAATTCTACTAAAATTTCATAGAACTCAGGAAAGCACTATACTTATGATTATCATTTCATTAAGAAGGATGCAAATTGGGACCAGTCACTTAAAGAACACTTAGAATAAGATCTGGAAGGGTCCTGAATGTAGAGTTCTGTGCCCTCTTACTGTGGAATCAGGATACATCACCCTCCTGGCACATAAATGTACTCACCAACCAGGAATTTGAACTGATATTCAGAGTATTTTGTTATATGTGCATAATTGATGGAATCATTGATCATGTGATTGAACTAAGACCTCCAGTCCCCACTCTCCATGGAGATCAGGTCGATAACATATGACTCAAAGCCCCAACTCTGCAATCACATGAATAGTCCCCATCCTGGGTTTTCTTAACATAAACTCAGGCATGGTCCAAAGACCCATCATGAAGAACAAAGGCACTCCTACCACTAAGGAAATTTCAAAAGTCTAAAAGTCCTTTACCAGAAAGCTGGGATAAAAGCCAAACAAATTATACACACTTCCAAACTGTAAGATATAAAGAGATGTGCCTATATTGGCATAAGTAACATCTACCTTTCTCTGTTCTTCTAGATATGGATAGGATGTCTGGCATTCATTTTGAGACAAACAAGTGCTAGGAAATAACCTTTTGTCAAGAAATAAGATTCAGAGAAGACTCAGCTGTTGGAATGCACAGAAAGGACCTTGACTAATTTAAAATATTAATATGATACTGATATAATGTAAAGATATGAAAGTGATAACATGCATGACCAGATGGGGAAATTTATGGAAATGGAAACTTTAGAAAAAAATTTGAGACATAGTCTCACTCTGTTGCCCAGGCTGGAGTGCAGTGGTATGCTCATGGCCACTGCAGCCATGACCTGTTGGGCTTAGGCGATCCTTCTGCCTCAGCTTTCCAAGTAGCTGGAACCACAGGAGCACACCACCATACCCAGTTGATATTATGATTTATTGTAGAGACAAGGTCTCACCAACTTGCCTAGGCCGATCTCGAACACCTTGGCCCAGACAATCCTCTTGCCTACACCAAAATAGTGGAGGTTAAGAATTCCTTTGGGCTAGACACAGCGACTTATGCTTGTAATCCCAGCACTTTGGGAGGTGGAGATGAGAGGATTTCCTGAGCCCAAGTGTTCAAGACCGGCCTGGGCAACTGGCAAGATCTAGTCTCTATGATAAATCAAGAAAAATTAGCTGGTGTGGTGGCACATGCCTGTAGCTCCAGCTACTTGGAAGCCTAAGACAAAAGGATTGCCTGAGCCCAGGAGGTCAGCAGGTCAAGGTTGCACTGGCCATGAGCGTGCCACTGCACTCCAACCTGGGTGACAGAGTGAAGCTCTGACTCAAAAAAAAAAAAAAAAAAAGGAATTCCTTTGATAGTTGGGTGCGGTGGCTCATGCCTATAATCCCAGCACTTTGGGAGGCTAAGGTGGGAGTATCACTTAAGCCCAAGAGTTCAAGACCAACCTGGGTAACATAGTGATACCCTGTCTCTACAAAAAATAAAAATATTAAACTAAAATTTAAAAAATTTAAAAACATTCCTTTGATGAGTTCATTAGCAGACAAGACATGACTGAGTGAAGAATAGATAACCCTGACAAAAGAGCAATAGAAATTTTCCAGACAGAAACACCAAGAGAAAACAATAAAGAATAGAAAGGGTGAGGAAGATAATAGAGTCTCCAAGAGCAATGAAATAATATCAAATAGTATAACACGCATATAACCGAAGTCTCAGAAATAGAAGAGAAATGAGGCAGAAATAAGTACAGTAAAAATGGTCAAGCATATTTGAAAATTAAAAAACAAATCCGGGGCAACATCTTTGGGTCCCCTCCCACTGTGGGAGCTTTTTTGTCCTTTCAATACATCTTGTTTTCTCAAAACCAAATCCACAAAAACAAAAAAACAAAAACATAACAGCAAGAACAACAACAACAACAAACAAACAAAAAACAGATCCAAGAATCTCAGGGAACCCCAAGTAGGATAGATAACAGATAATATTAAACGTTTTTAAACACTTCAGTTGCATAATATTCACACTGATTTGAATCAAAAATAAAGAGAAAATCATTTAAGTAGAGGAAAAAAAATTACATACTGAGGACAAAGATAAGAATTTCAGTAGACTTCTCATCAAAAACTAAACAAGCCAAAAGACAATGGAAAGATATCTTTAAAATACTGAAAGAAACACACAATCAAGCTAGACTGCTATACAAGCTAAGTTTCTATATCCAGTACGAATATCTTTCAAAATTAAAAACAAAAGACTTTTTCTTTTTCTTTTTTTTTGAGTTGGGAGTCTCACTCTGACTTTTTCTGACCAAATCTGAGAAAATTTGTTGCTAAGAGATACACACTATTAGAAATGTTAAAGGATGTTCTTCACATAGAAGGAAAATAACCAGATGGAAACTCAAACCTACACAAAGGAATGAAGAGTACTTAAAATGGTAAATATGTGGAGAAACAGAAAATATATTTCTCTTTCATCTTTTAATTTATGTAAATACTGCTTGACTGCTTAAAGTAAAAGCAGCCAGTTTACACCTATAATCCCAGCACTTTGGGAGATGGAGGCCAGAGGACTGCCTGAGCAGGGGTTCAGCCTAGGCAATTTGGCAAGACCTCATTTCCACAATAAATTGAAAAAATAGCCAGATGTAGTGGCATGTGCCTGTAGTTCCAGCTAACTGAAAGGCTGAGGCAAAAGGATTGCCTGAGCCCAGCAGGTTGAGGCTGCAGAAGCCATGAGCATGCCACTGTACTCCAGCCTGTGTGACAGAGTGAGACTCTGACTCAAAAATAAACAAACAAATACATAAAGTACAAGCAATGATACTGAATAATACACTTTAAGTAGGTAACTACATGGTGTGTGAATTATATTTCAACAAGGCTGTTAAAAACCATAACAATGTATTGTAGACTTTATAGCATACATAGAAATAAAATGCACCTCATCAACAAGAGTACATGCATATGAACATTTGTATACCTAACCCTGAATTGTATGCCACATCTTTAAAAAAAAAGAAGTAAAATGTATGATAACATCAAAAAAGATGCAAAGGGGAGGGGAAGGCATGCCAATATGGAGATTAAATGAACACAAAGAAAGAAAATAGAAAAAAGGAACAAAGGACTGATAGAAGAAATAGAAAACAAATAGCAAGATAATAGATTTAAATGCAGTCTTATCCGTAATTACTTCAACTATCAATTTAGACTAGATGCTCTAATAATAAAAATCTGGAGTGACAATATAAAACACAGCAGACTTCAGGAAAAAAAAACATTATCAGGGATGAAAAGGGGCAGTTCATAATAGAGGTCAACCCATGAAGAAGATTTACAACCCTAAATATATATGCACCAATACCAAAGCTATAACATACATAAAGTAAATTGACAGAACTGAAAGAGAAATGTATACATTTCTGCCCTAATATACATGTTCTGGCCTGAGAGTTACTATATTGGGTATCAGGACTGCAGTCCCTGTTTTCTAATTATTTCTATTAACCTGTTAAATATCTCTTTCCCTTTATTATAAAACTTTTTGAATTATTATTCTAGGTTTATCTCTAGTATGCAGCATAGAGTTGAATTTTGCTTTATGAGAAACCCTGAAAACATTTGTCTTTTAGTAGATCAGTTCAGCCCATGTACATTTATTGATATAACCCATAAGTTTGGTCTTAACTCTGTCATGCTATGCTATAATTTTTATTTCTCTATCTGGTACGTCTTTTAGAGATATTTCTTTTAGTCTTAAGAAGGCCTGTAATTTTTGTTTTAATAGTTACATTTATATTTAGATATACTGCTATTCATTTTTTTCCTAAAAACTTTTTTTATCATCTGGTCTGTTCATTTTAAATGGCATCCTTTGATGCACACCTAGTATTTATGAAAGTCAACTACATTATTCTACTTTCTCCTGTCTTCTCCCATTTTCTTACAGTTGTAATCTTACTACTTTATTAAAAGACATAATGTTTATATACCATTCTTCTACCACTGTCTGCCTTAGCTCTATAATGGAACATATGAAATGTTCACCATCATTTAGAGTCTATCATACTTTGTTTCTATCACAGAAACAAAGAACTGAATACCTATATTCTTGTTCATAAGTGGATCCTGAATGTTTATCAAAATGTTACAAAAGAACAGCAGTAGCGAGACACACTGCCAGGGAAAGGGGTGGGGGGGCGGAGGGACATATAACATCACTAAGGGTACCTCAACCAGGGGAAGTAAGGACCAGTGGGAGGCCCAAATTTCACCTGCATGTAGACCACTTATGTACCTAATCCTGACTTGTTCCCCACATCTTTAAAAACAAAACCAAAAACATAACAGTGAAAAAAAAAAAAAGAAATGTTCACCATCTACCCTTTGTCAATGCTACTCCAGTCACTCTTGTATGGATGAAGCTTTGCAGAGTCCTCAGAAAGAGCAATTGTATACAGTATTTTGAGTTCTTACATTTCCAAACTTTTTTCTCTAGCCTGTATATTTGACACCTTGGCTTGGCATAATATTTTTGTTTTATCCTTTCTTTCATCAAGCTTCTTGAAAATGATGTTCACTGTTATCCTGCTTTGCATAATGGTTTTGAGAAGTCAGTCTATTTCTCTTGTCCTTGCAAATGATTTCATTTTTTGGATCAAGGAACTGAGGATTTTTCCTTGTCTTTAAAGTCGAATACTTGTATGAAGTCTTGATCATTCTAGGTCAGTTTTCTAAGTACCTGGTAAGTTCTTTCAATACATAGATTCAAGACTTATTTCTGAGAATTTTCTTAGATTATAGTTTAACACTGTCTCAATGTTCTGATTTTTTTCAGGGACTCTAATTACATGTAATATAGGAATTCTTTGCCTTTTTTCCAGTTCAGCTACTTTCTCTCAGATTCTTACACTTTTCATTCTTTTCATGGTTGTTTTTCTGCTTTCATTCAAAGCCTGTCATAAATTTTCACTTGAAGCCGGGCTCGGTGACTCAGCCTGTAATCCCACGCTTTGGGAAGCTGAGGTGAGTAGATTTGCCTGAGCCTGTCCGTGGGTTCGAGACCCGCCTGGGCAACTTGGCAAGATCTCATCTCTACAATAAATCAAAAATGAGCCAGGCGTGGTAGCACGTGCCTGTAGTTCCAGCTACTTGGAAGGCTGAGGCGGGAGGATTGCTGGAGCCCAGCAGGTCGAGGCTGCGGTGGCCGGGAGTGTGCCACTGCACTTCAGTCTGGGTGACAGAGTGAGACGCCAAATCAAAAAAAAAATTGTTTTTCACTTGAATTTCTTTTCCCTTGGATACCTTTAATTTACACTTCAGTTTTGACATGTTGTCTTTCTTCTTTTCCATCTTTTCTAATTCAAGTATTTGTCATTTCATTTTTTTCTTGCTTGTCTATTTTGATTCTTACTGTGAATTCTTGATTCATGGTGCTTTTTCCATATTGCCATATGTTTTAGGATAGTTAATTCTATTTTGCATTTACTTCATGGTTGGTTCTGGAGGGTAAAATTTTCATTGGCTAATATGTTTTGATTCATGTTTGTTTTTTTCTTAGAGTTGTTTTTGTATATAGAAATGTACTACTTCTTTGTATTCATATTCATTTTGAAGATAGGGCCTAATTGAAGCACTTAGCTTTTTGCTACCCTTTTCTGTTAGTTTGGTAAAGCAGTTTCATTAATGGATGATGGCAGTGGCAAAGGAAGGAGAGAAAGAAAAATTGGCATATCTTGCTTCCTTTTCATTTCAGCACAATCCTTAATTTTCTTCTTTTGCTTCTAAACCTGTAACCAGACTTGACTGATTATCCTCTACAAGTAATGATTCTTTGAAGTTGTTACCTCTAGTACCACTCACTTTCAAGTCCATTTCCTATTCAGTATTTTGGGACCCAGTATTTTGATTTTCTCTTTCTGGGAGTGATTTTTTTCAGTGCTTCATTTAAGACTTCCACTCCTATATATATTTTTTTCATGAAGTTCTTAAGTTTTCCGTCCCTGAGTTAAGTAGGCTTAAGTAGTCACTGTATTTTGTCTCTTAATAATGCTGAAGCATAGGCTACATGTGCTTTTCTTCGTACTCCTCATTAATTTTATGTTTTTTGGAGAATCTGTCAGGAACATCAGAATACCAGGTAGCCTCCATTATCCTCTAGACCTGGTAGTTTTCTATTCAGTTTTTTTTTTTTAAGGAGTCTTTAGACCTGAGTCCTTACATTACTTGAAACAATATAATTCCTGAAGAAGTCTGAAAAAAGGAAAGACATATTTCTAGAGATGGGTACAGGCATTATACAGAAATGAAAGAAACATGGGAAGAGCCTGGAGCATCAAGAGTGGGCAACTAACGAGGCTGTCAAGAGTCTGAAGGAGGTGAATGACAGAGATGAGAAGTAAAATATAAAATACACAAAAGTAAGAAATAAGAAAATGAAACAAGATCAAGGTAGACAGAGACAAGACTCGAATGAAGAATGGTCACAAAATGGGATGGATAAGACCAAAATAGCCAGGTGCAGTGGTTCATGCCTATAATCCCAGCACTTAGGGAGGTGGAAGCAAGAGGACTGCCTGAGTCCAGGAGTTCGAGACCGGCCTGGGCAACTTGGTGAGTCCTCATCTCTACAATAAATCAAGAAAAAAATTAGCTGAGTGTGATGGCACTCGCCTGTGGTTCCAGCTACTTGGAAGGCTGAGGCAGAAGGATCAACTGAGCACAGCAGGTCGAGGATGCGGTGGCCGTGAGCGTGCCACTGCACTCCAGCCTGGGTGACAGAGTGAGACTCCGACTCAAAAAAAAAAAAAAAAAAAGACCAAAATAAAAAGGCTGTCTGGTCAGGAGACAGCAAGATAATAACTGCAACAGAACAATCAGAATGAAGGAAAAAAAGGAAATTAAGCATTTAGTTGGAAGGCAAACACTATAGAAGAAAGAGTAGAAAAGATGAGCATCAGAGAAATAAACAGATAAGCAGAGTGGAAAGTGAACTGTTTTCACTGCAAATGTTAGGACGTTTTCCTCCTAATATGTGGAGCAAACTATATGAATAAGACATATTAGCAGATACCAGTCATTCAAGTAAAGTGATAAGTTTAAAGCTGATGTAAAAGCAGTAATTTGAGTGGGATTAAAAACAAATAAGCAAGTAGGTTATGGGAGGGCGATTTGGTAAGAATTAATAAAAACTTTCAAACTGCCTTCCTTAGTCTTAGTCCTTAACAATTTCACTTTCAAGAATTTATCCTATAGAAAAATATCCTGCAAGTATTAAAAACATAAGCATATGTGTGTATAAGAATGTTCATTCTAGGTTAGGCGCGGTGGCTCACGCCTACAATCCCAGCACTTTGGGAGGCCCAGGCGGGAGGACTGCCTGAGCACATGGGTTCGAGACCAGCCTGGACAACTTGGTGAGACCTCACTCTACAATAAATCAAAAAATTAGCCAGGTGTGGTGGTGCGTGCCTGTAGTTTCAGCTACTTGGAAGGCTGAGGTGAAAAGATTGCCTGAGCCTTGCAGGTAGAGGCTGTAGTGGCCGTGAGCATATCACTGCACTCCAGCCTGGGCGACAGAGTGAGACTCCAACTTAAAAAAAAGAATGTTCATTCTAACTTGCATTGTAACAGTAAAAAAAGAAAATTAAACGTGCACTAACAGAGTTGAAAGTTCTGTATTATTTATATAAGAATGTCCATGACTAATATGCAGTGAAAAAGTCAGACAACAGAGAAGCAATATAGCACAGTGGTTAAAAACACATCTGGAGTCCAACTGCCTGGACTTACTACTGCTGGACTACTGGCTATATCACTTTGAACAAGTTAATTAACTTTGCTAAACCTTAGTTACTTTACATATAAAAGCAGATTTTTAACCCTTTGCACTCAGATGTCTCCTCTGAGGGGACATCGTAAATCTAGCAATTTAAATTTAAACCACATTCTAAGGTTTAAAACTACTCGTATGTCTCCTCTGAGAGGACATAAAGAGATTGCTGGTGATTATACAGGACAAACTTATGCTGATGCATATTTGAAAAATGTATGTCTCCTTGAAGTTTTGTTTCTTTTTGAGTTGGAGTCTCACTCTGTCGCCCAGACTGGAGTGCAGTGGCCGCTCCTGGCCACCGCAGCCTCAACCTGCTGGGCTCCGGCAATCCTTCCGCCTCAGCCTTCCAAGTAGCTGTAACTACAGGCGCGCGCTACCATGCCCGGCTAATTTTTTTTATTTATTGTAGAGATGAGGTCTCGCCAAGTTGCCCAGGCGGGTCTCAAACCCGCGGGCTCAGGCAATCCACTCACCTCAGCCTCCCAAGGAGTGGGATTACAGGCTGAGCCACCGGGATTACAGGCTGAAGTTTTTCATTTAAATTGCAAGAAAAAGCAAATAAAGAGATGGAATATACACTGAAATATACATAAAGAAAAATCAGCTGGCGTAACAAAGAAAGAAAATGTGTGAAGTGCTTTCACAGTGGTGTCAGACTGGACAATAAATTACATATTAATAATGTGGGAGGAAGAAAACAAGACTGCATTGTCTACTTGAGTAGAAAAACACTGGGTGGAAAACATCAAATTTCTATTGTACAACATGTATCAATGAACCTTCAATGCATGTCGGTGACTGTTTCAAATGTTACTACATGTTTGGAGAAATATAAGATATAAAATTTTGATTATTTTGATCATAAGAAAGTCCCTCAATGTCCAAAATTCCACTCTAAGCCAAATATCAGTACAATAAGACAATTGGTTCCAACGCTATACTATTTAATATGAAGTGATTTGTTTTTCACTATTTCTTAAAAGTGTTGAGCTGCGGGTAGGTGATCCACGAGATGTCTCTGAGTGCAAAGGGCTAATATATCAATTTCACAGACGTGATGTAAGACTTTAAAGAAAAAAAAATCAATTTAAACACGGAGCACACAGTCTCTGGCACATAATAAATACATTAGGTAAGATAGAAACTTTTGTTACTACTACAGTTACTACACTATGATCTCATTTTTGTGTTTAATAAAAGTATAATCATGAAGGGACTGGGAAGATATATAGAAAAACTTAATGCTGAAAGTATCTCAGCAGTATAATGAAGTGTATGGGGTTGGAAAATAAAAATTTTCTGCTTTAAAATGAATTATATATCTCAAAGTTCAAAAACTGGAGATTAGACAATGGACTTAACATTACTGATGGATGTAATGAACTTTTTTTTTTTTTTTTTTCAGTTGGAGTCTCACTCTGTCACCCAGACTGGAGTGCAGTGGCCGCTCCAGGCCACCACAACCTCGACCTGCTGGGCTCTGGCAATCCTTCCGCCTCAGCCTTCCAAGTAACTGGAACTACAGGCGCGCACTACCATGCCCGGCTAGTTTTTGATTTATTGTAGAGATGAGGTCTCGCCAAGTTGCCTGGGCGGGTCTCGAACCCGCGGGCTCAGGCAATCCACTCACCTCAGCCTCCCAAGGCGCGGGATTACAGGCTGCGTCACCAAGCCCGGCTTACAGCATGAT
>CAUYQG010065834.1:0-19264 GCA_963574415.1 Tarsius wallacei | reverse complement strand
GTTCTACCCGGAAAACAAGCACACAGTCATGTATGAGGCATATGATTCACTTCCAAGTATGTTTTTTGAAATATTCATAAGTGGTACATGTTCCGTGGTCACAAAATTTGAGAAGCAATTGGTTAAATAAATTGAAATAGTTTCCTTTACTGCAGAACTTTTCAGACCCTCTGATTTCCTAATAGACAATCAGTCTTTTAAGAGAAAGAGTACTGTATGAAGCATTTTCTAAATTGATTTGATTATATGGCAGCACCGCTTGACTTAGTCTCTTGGGCTACTGTAACAAAATAGGCTGTCTTAAATAACAAACATTTATTTTTCACATTTATGAAGGATAAGTCCATGATCAAGGTGCTGGCAGATTCAGTTCCTGGTGAGGACTCTCCTCCGGGCTTGCAGACAGCCACCATCTCACTATGTGTTCACGTAGTAGAGAGCAAGGAAACTCTGATCTCTCTTCTTCATCTTATAAGGGCACTAATCCCATCATGGGGGCCCCACTCTCATGACCCCCTCTAAACCTAGTCACCTCCCAAAGACTCTACTGCTCGACTGGGTGCGATGGCTCATCTCTCTAATCCTGGCATTTGGGAGACTGAGAGTGGAGGATCTCTTGAGGCCAGGAGTTCAAGACCAGCCCAGGCAACATAGTCAGACCCTGTCTCTACTTGAGGAAAAAAAGGCCCCACTTTCAAATACCATCACATTGGGGATTATAGCTTTAACATAGGGATTTGGGCAGGATATAAGCATCCAGTCCAACACACTACTTTTGGTTTTTCTCAGTGCGTTCATTATCTGGAACTGTGTTCTGTGGAATATGCCTTGGCACTCATGCTACAGTGCAGGCTGGAGTCAGACCGCCTGAGTCAGAAAACAGACTCCCTGGATTTAATCCCAGCTCCATCACTTCCTAGCTGTGAGTCATGAGCAGATTTCTCAAGCGCTCTGTGCCTCAGTTTCCTCTACTAGAAAACAAGGATAATCATGGATAAACAAATGAAGATACCCTATCCTATAGGGTTGTGAGGATTAAAGGCTTCTGTACAGAACAATAAAGGGCAACACAGTAAGCACTCAAAAAGGTCAGCTATCACTGTGAAATGTTAATATTATTAATTGTATAATTAAACAATCTACTGCATCAGTTACTGACAAACATTAATAGTGAATAACACCAGCCGGGCTTGGTGGCTCAGCCTGTAGTCCCAGCACTTTGGGAGACTGAGGCAAGTGGATTGCCTGAGCCCGTGGGTTCAAGACCAGCCCAGGCAACTTGGCAAGACCTCATCTCTACAATAAATCAAAAATTAGCCAGGCGTGGTGGTGTGTGCCTATAGTTCTGGTTAGGAAGGCTGAGGTGGAAGGATTGCCAGAGCCCAGCAGGGGTGGTCATGTGTGTGCCACTGCTGCTGCACTCCAACCTGGGAGGCGTAGTGAGACTCTGGATCAAAAAAAAATAGTGAATAACACCTATTATATAGCAATATAGGTTGAGCATTGAATTTTATGAATGGGTCAGGGTCACACCTCTCTTTTTATTATTTATTTATTTGAGTTGGGGTCTTACTCTGTTGCCCAGGCTGGAGTCTGGAGTGCAGTGGCATGATCACAGCTCACCACAGCCTCAACCTCCTGGATTTAGGTGATCCTTCCACCTCAGTCTCCTAAATAGCTGTGACTACAGGCATGTGCCACCACGCTGGGCTTTTTTTTTTTTTTTGGCTTAAGTTTTTATTTTTGTAGAGACAAGGTCTTGCTGTGTTGCCCAGGCTAGTCTCGAACTCTTGGCCTAAGGCTCTGTTTTAGGTCACAGGCTCCTAGAAGGCAATGTCTCACTGACAGAAACTGCAATAGGTGCCTTGGCAAGCGTTAGCCAGGAATCAGATGTGGTGCTGCTGGGCTTAGGGAGAAGGGGCCAGGGAGCTCAGAGCCAGGACTTTGTGCCAACCACCACAGGCTTGGCAGGAAGTAGAACTGTGATACTGCAAAGGACAGACCAGCCACACAAGGAGGCCTGCCCATCCCCCCAGCTTTGTGCAGATACATCCGGACTCGTGATGGCATCATCTTTGAATGTGCATTGCAATTACACATCTATATCTACCTTTCAAATAATCCTAGAACAGCAAAACTTTATAAACCTCCCCTGCAATTTCAAGGGTTGAAGGGGTCCCTTTATATAACAGCAAGGGATTAGGGCCAGCCGGGAAATCCAAGAGTTTAAAATCTGTTCAGCACTTTTGAAGCCAAAGAATAGGTTGCCAAACAATTTTCTCTCAAAAGAAAAATAGGCCACTGAATACTAGAAAGGGGAATTCTGGAAAAAAAAAAAAAATCAAAGAAGAGAAGGAAAGGAACGTCTTAGGAGAAGAAAAATGATGTCAAACTTACAGGTTAAGAACACTGAGATAGTAAACTTAAGGAACATATTAAAGAAAACACAGTTAAAAGAAAAATAGAATGCAAAACGATATTTTGGTGGGGGGAGGTTGGAGTCTCACTCTGTTGCCCAAGCTGGAGTAAAGTGGCATGCTCATGGCCACCACAGCATCGACCAGATGGGCTCAGGCGATCCAAGTAGCTGGAAATACAGGTGTGTGCCACCACGCCCAGCTAGTTTTTTCTTCAATTTTATTGTAGAGACAAGGTCTCACTGTGTTGCCCAGGCTGGTCTCAAACCCTCCCAAAGTGCTGGGATTACAGGCGTGAGCCACTGCGCCCGGCTGCAAGATGGTTTTGAAAAGCCAACCAAGGAAAAATTTTAGCCTATTAAGTTCTAGATGAAATAAAACAGAAACGCAGATTCTTTGTTACAGATCCTTGGAGCACTCAAGGATTTATGGAGTCAGGCTCTTCCTGAGAAATGACCTGAAGGGTCAAGGTCATGACCTGAGGGAAGTAAATCCTTGGAACTCACAGTACTCATCTCCTAACTTCATGAGCGTGCCCTCATGTTATTATTGGTATTTCAGTGGGGACCTTCGTGGGATTCACAATGCCAAACTCCAGATCCTCATAACTGTAGATCTCCACAGTAGAAAATATTCCCAAGGGAACTTGCGCTTTCAATATAAGTATGTATATGGTTACAAGTAGGTACAAGTATGTATATAAGTGATGTATTCTTTTCCTGTTAAAATATTTGTTTAATTGTGGTAAAATTAAAATACACATAATATAAAATTTGCCATCGTAGCCACTTTTAAGTGTACAATTCAGTAGTGTTGAGTACATTCACATTGTCATGCAACCCATTTCCAGAACTCTTTCATCTTGCGAAACTGAAACTTGGCTGGGCTCGGTGGCTCAGCCTGTAATCCCAGCACTTTGGGAGGTTGAGGAGAGTCGATTGCCTGAGCCTGCAGGTTCAAGACCAGCCCAGGCAACTTGGCAAGACCTTATCTCTACAATTAAATAGAAAATAAGCCAGGCTCGGTGGCTCAGCCTGTAATCCCGCACTTTGCGAGGCAGAGGTGAGTGGATTGCCCGAGCCCGTGGGTTCGAGACCCGCACGGGCAACTTGGCGAGACCTCATCTCTACAATAAATCAAAAATTAGCCGGGCGTGGTAGTGTGCACCTGTAGTTCCAGCTACTTGGAAGGTTGAGGCGGAAGGATCGCCGGAGCCCAGCAGGTCAAGGCTGCGGTGGCCGGGAGCGACCACTGCATTCCAGTCTGGGTGACAGAGTGAGACTCCAACTCAGAAAAATAAATAAATAAAATAAAATAAAATAGAAAATAGCCAGGCATGGTAGCGTGTGTCTGTAGTTCCAGCTACTCGGAAGGCTGAGGCAGAAGGATTGCCTGAGCCCAGCAGGTCAAGGCTGCGGTGGCCGTGAACATGCCACTACCCTCCAACTCAAAAAGAAAAAAACTGAAACTTTGCAGCCATTAAACAACTCCCCATTTCTGCCTCTCCCAGCCTCTGGCAACCACCATTCTACTTTCCGTCTCCATGAATTTTACTGCTCTAGGTACCTTCTATAAGTGGAATTATTCAGTATTTCTCCCTTTGTGACTGGCTTATTCACTTAGTGTAATGTTTTCAAGGTTCATTCATGTTGTAGCATGTGTCATAACCTCCTTCCTTTTTAAGGCTGACTAATATTCCATTGTAGGGATACATCACATTTTGTTTATCCATTCATCTGCCCATGCCATGTGATACACTTTTAAAAGTCCATGGAAATGTGTGAAGTTGTGCTTAAAAGGGTGTCCCAAGTCATGATCGGCAGCAATTATTAAGCATCCCGTTTGGCCAGCACTGAAAATAGACAGGACCTAAATGATTTTGGTCTGCAGTCTGACAGGTGGGCAGACAGGCCTGAGAGTCTGGGAGGGAAACTGCCTAAGGGGGCAGTAAGTGAGAACAACAGCAAAAGTCCCTGTCTAATGACTACAGGAAGAGAATTTAGCGCTAGTAGAAAGTCCATCTACACCAGGGGTTCTCCAACCTTTTGGCTTCCCTGGGCCACATCAAGTAAGGAGAAACTGTCTTGGGCCACACATAAATCATAATATGGTTAGTGTATATACATAGTGAGATTTCTTTTTTCTATTTTTTATTATCAAGTTCAGAAAAATGAGAATCATATAAAACTAGTGGGAAATTTGACTTTGTTTTTGTAAAATTAATCTATCAATATCTGGTGTGATGGAAAGAGGCTTCAGTTCCTATTGAGTTTTCGAGGTGCTCATCAGAAATGTTTGTTCAAATTTTGCTCTCCGTGTGCTTCATCAATGAAAACAGCTGCTCAAAAATGTGTGTGTTGCCAAAAAGCAATGTCATGAATAAGGCATGATTGGTCAGGCTCAAGCCTATAGTCCCAGCACTTTGGGAAGCCGAGGTGCCTGAGCTCACAGGTTCGAGACCAGTCTGGGCAACTTGGCGAGACCTCATCTATACAATAAATTTAAAAATTAGCTGGCTATGTTGGCGTGTGCCTGTAGTTTCAGCTACTTGAAAAGCTGAGGTGGAAGGATCACCTGAGCCTGGCAGGTCGAGGCTGTGGTGGCTGGGAGTGTGCCACTGCCCTCCAGCCTGGGTGACAAAATGAGACTCCAACTCAAAAAAAAAAAAAAAAAAGAAAACACATGGTGTTAAAAGATTTTATGAGCCGGGCTCGGTGGCTCAGCCTATAATCCCGTGCCTTAGGAGGCTGAGGTGAGTGGATTGCCTGAGCCCGCGGGTTCGAGACCTGCCTGGGCAACTTGGTGAGACCTCATCTCTACAATAAATCAAAAAATTAGCCGGGTGTGGTAACGCGCGCCTGTAGTTCCAGCTACTTGGAAGGCTGAGGCGGAGGGATCGCCGGAGCCCAGCAGGGCGAGGCTGTGGTGGCCAGGAGCGGCCACTACACTCCAGTCTGGGCGACAGAGTGAGACTCCAACGCAAAAAAAAAAAAAAAAAAAAAAAAAGAGGCAGTGTAAATTAAACAAAGAAAATCCAACATGCATGTAATTGCAGTTCCCAAAAAGGGGAAAGGAAAATAATAGAGCAGAACTAATATTTAAAAGTATAATTCAATAAAAATATGGAAATTTAAAAATATACTTACATTTACATATTGAAAGGGCCTACTGTGTACCTGGAAGATTAACCATGAATTGCTACCTCTGAGATACATCTTAGTAAAATTATTAAACTTAAGGAAAATACCTGAGGTAGGTAAAAAGATCAAGTCATTTACAAAACAAAGGAAATAAGACAGGTTTTAGATTTTTGACAGGAACATCGCACGAAACAAGGCAGTAGTAGGGCAGCATTGTCACAAAACTCAAGGAAAGAAAATATCATCTAAGGGCTTTATAGACATGGAAGTTGTGCTTCAAGCAACAAGGCTATAGGAAAATAATTCAAAGCATGAAGAATGTAAGGAACGTTGACTTTGCAAACCTTCTGTGGAACCTACTAGAGGATATGCTTCGTTAAACCAAGACCTGACTGGAGATAACTCGGTAAAAGGAATGATATTGAGCATTAAATATATTTAATTGTAGATCTAAGATCAGAACAAAGGAAGCAGCAAGATGGGAGAAATGGCATGTGGATGTTATATGTTGTACCAAAATGGAAGTAGCACAACTAAAAAGAAAGGTGAGGGTAAGTGAGAGAGAGAGTAGAATGTAGAATAAGCTTGTTCATTGCTGCACAAGAAATAGGAGGAATTAAAGTCATAGTAGAAGGTTAAGTAAGAGAAAAAGAGCATAGAAGCATTATGAAAAGGATTGGGATAAAGGTCATCATTAGAACAAAAACATAAAGTTTTCTAAATACATACACAAATACAGAAGAGAGCAAAGAAAGTCCTATAAATATATTACCAGAAACAAACTAAATATGACACAAAGAAATATAGGTGAAGACTACACTTAAAAGTTACATCATTAAATGCAATTGGGCTAAACTCACCAAAAGGAAAGATTTTATGATTAGCTTATAAAATATCTAAATGTATATATAACAGATATTTTTATGTACAAAGTGATATATTGGGAAGTTTTAAAAAATTTAGAAAATTCTTATGCCCTAATAGAGAGTGCGTTCCAGTGTATCTTTGACTGACAAAATGTACAAAAGAGTTAAAAGGATTTATATGATATTCTATTTGACTATTTTCTGTATATTTTTCTTCCTCCCTGGCCTAATTAAACTACTTATTAACAAATCGCTAACTGCTTGAAGATGGTAATCAGATAAGTTTAAATTTAAATCATGAATGCCCTCTAAAACTTGAATATCAGTTTTAAATGTCATCTTTTTAAAGGCTATAAATCAATGAGAATATAGTGTTCAACCTATAAAAATGTATTTAGACTCAATTGTTTTGGGTAACATGTACTACATAAGAGATAACTGTATTTAATTTGGGCAAGCATTACTTTTCAGACAAATTTGTTAAAGGGGCACAAGGTTATTACATCTAATCATCAAGCTATTAAAAAGGGGAGCAAATAAAAAACACGATCCTTCTTGAACAACAAAGATAATGTCTGTGGCAGATATGATAGCCTGGATCATCCAACACCTATTCCAACACTTTCTAGTATCACTTACCATATAACTTATTGGAAAGCTAAAAACATTTGTCAGATATCTTTGTGGTTCAGGTTCCGGGTATGAATCAGGTGGTGGAACAGTCAATGATGTGTGAGGACCCATTTTGCAAATATGGTTCTAGCAAGAGGGGCGTGGCACTAGGGTCAGCAGCAGATATGGCAACAGCTTCTGGATATTCAGATTATGATCCAGGAGGTGTGATACTAGAATCAACAGTTGGCACAGTGACTTCATAACTCTGAAATTTCCTGGCTATAGCAGATGTAGCTGTTCCCCTGTTGTGCCAATTCTGGGGTGTTCTGGGAGTCAATTTTGGAAAACATGAAAAAATTAGTTCTCTATATTCTTATTCTTAGAGTAGGTAGGATAGTTGTCTTTTGAAAAACTGAACCCTGACTGTTATAATATCCTAGGGAAATGTCTTGAAAATTTGGAAGCCGGTCGAGGTGGCTGACGTCTGTAATCTAGCATTTTGAGAGGCCAAGGTGAAAGGATTGTCTGAGCCCATGGCTTTGAGACCAGCTTGGGCAACATGGTGAGACTTCATCTCTACAATAAATAAAAAAAATTATCTAGTTGTGGTGGCATACACCTGTAGTTCTAGCTAACTAGAAGGCTGAGGTGAAAGGATGGCCTGAGCCCAGCAGGTCGAGGCTGCTATAGCCGTGAGGGTGCCACTGCACTTCATCCTGCCTGGGCAACAGAGTGAGATTCTGACTCAAAAAAACAAAAAAAACAACCACAAAGGAAAATTTGGTACATGTTTTCTTAAAGTTCTCATGCCATAGAATTCATTAGAGAACACCCTGAACTACTCAGCTCATTCCTAGATAGCAGTCTCCAGTATATTGATCAAGATGGCTATACATCCTCCAGTACCCTTTGGCATGATCATTAGAGAACACTGCATTCATCATTCCCTTCCTTTTTGGCTCCTACCTCTTATCATTTGCTCAGTACTTTTCAATAATTACAGTAGCTACTGCTTCATCAATCAAAGCCACCTCTATGGAGTCTGCAGCTTGCATTACAGAGAGATAATTTAGGATCTTTTAGGATATATTAGAACCAGACTCCATTCTGTTATCTTGGTATACATGGCTCAGGCTAAAGATAGATAGGGCTATCTCTATACAAATTTTTTTTTTGTCATGGGGCCTGGTAGAGGATTTAAAAGCTTTGCTGTTACTGTTCCTGGGGAAGGTGAGTTCTTGTTACAATAGTCAATAGTTTATCTTGGTTAAAACCTGACGGAGACCTGGAATTTCATTATAGAGGAAATTTGCTTGGGTCAAATATAGAAAGGAAATGATAATTTCGGTTGGTTCCAAGGCAAAGGGAATCATAAGATCATGGCAGAGAAAGGGATGAGTTGCTTGTCAAATCAGAAGCAAAACTAGAAGGTTATTTAAAAATGGAAAGGTAAAAAACTTTAAAAGGAGCCATGTCTGTTGGCATGATAAGGGCATATTTATTTTTGTCTCAGGCCTTTGAGCTTAATGCAAGGAAAGTTCTTCCCAAAAGCTTTATGCTGCTGACTCCCCTCCTGTCAGAGACCATATTAAATAATAATTGAAAACGTGAACTCTGGAGACAGACTGCCTCTAAATTTTATTTTATCCATCAGCATATCTGTGACCTTGGGCAAAAGATTCATAAATTTACTTCTGTGTTTGAATATTTGTGTTTCCCTAAAATTTGTATGTCTAAACCTAGCTCCCACAGTGATGATATTGGAAGGTGGGCCCCTTGGGAGGTGATTAGATTATGAGAGTAAAGCCTTCATGTATGGGATTAGTACCCTTATAAAAGAGTACCAGATAGCTAGGTCATCTCTTTCATCCTGTTAAGACACAGCAAGAAGTTACCATATATGAATGAGGACACCAGACACCAAATCTGCCAGCACCTTGATCTTGAAATTCCTAGCTCCAGAACTGTGCAAAGAAAATTTCTGTTGCTTGTGAGCAGCCTAGACTAGTATTTTGTACCCCACATCTCTAAACTAAATAAAAAAGTGGAACGAAACTAAGACACTGGCAATCCTGTGTTTCAGTTTCTTCAACTCTAGAGTAGGTATAATGATAGCAGTTCTCTTGTAGAGTTGGCTTGGGGTTTACATGGGTAATTATGTGTAAAGCAGTGAGAAAAGTACATCAAATATGTTGTATAAATGCTAGTTATTATTATCATTCAGGTCTTGGTCTCTCTTCAGAGGCCCTTGATAGTAATCACGGGTAAGGAGTGTTCCTCTGCTGTCACAGTCTATCACAATATCCTAAGTTATTGTCTTCTTAGTATTATTTTAAACATTATTGATATATTTATTTAACCTATACACATATACAAGTAAATGTCCAAGCTGAAGGTATGATGCATTCATGTGTGAACAGACAGCATTATGTTCTCACAAATATAAAGCAAGTCTCAACTAATAAAGAGGCAGAAGGAAGTCAGTTTTGTATAAAGCCATGAATTTCTTTAACAACAGGAAATTTTTATTGGGCACTGCTCTGTTCCCAGCACTACGTTTAGGTGTTAGGAATATGCAGCACCTTCAAAAAGAGCCAGGGCCGAGGAAAAAAAACTTTGGCCAGAAGAGATCCACTTCTTCTCTGTGGACTAGGAGACCCAACAGAAACTTATCTGCATAAGACATAGGTTTAAAGTGTATTAGAAAGAGAATACAACCACCTTGTAAAGAAAGGGAAGAGAAGAACGATTGGGAAGAGTTTGAATTTCGACTGGAGGCAAACAGAACTGAATATGCAGCAAGGTTAAACTTAAGAATGAATCTGAGCTATTCCAATTGCCTAGGCATCTTTTCATGAGTAAAATAAAATTTAGAAGATGCGAGCCTAAAATAAAGGAGAAATAGCCACAGAAAAAAAATATTAAAGCCTGCAGCTGCAGCAAAGATATAAGAATACTGAAAGGCCAAGACAGATCAATAGGTAGTGAGCATTCTGTACCCCAACATGAGTGGCTAGACCACCTTACTCACTTGAGAGGACCATAAACAGGTCATGCAATCCTTAGCCCAATATCCCACTCATGGACATACAAAATATAAGGCTAAAGACATCCAGAAAGAGAGAATGTCTTTGGAAAATGTTGTTGATGTGTTGTGATGTGGGGAAATTGCTTACCTTCACGTAAAACTCAGCAAAAGGAGACTGCATGCACAGCTTGTTATTGTTCCTGTAGGGGCTGGAGATTTAAGATGAATCTATGTCAGAGTAGCTGCCTAGTGGTGTTAGAGAAAAAAAATAGATGGGACATTGGGTGCCAGTAGAATATAAAGCAGAGGTGAGTGTCTCTAGAGGGTCAGATAAGGACTGCACCGGTGAAGGAGAAAGTGTATTTAGAAGGAGACATAATCTGAGAGAGTGTTAGACAGAGTTTTGAGGTGAACTGAGATATAAAAGCTTGGGATAGACTTCTACCTGGGAAGAGACACAATCTACCTTAAAGACATGCTCCAATACTTCTACTGGGAATTATCTGAAATAATATAAAGCCACTGCATGGGTGAGACTCAGTTTGAACAGAAATAAGGGCTGACATATGTTGGGTGTCTACTCTGTCTCAGAAATTACAAAAAAACCTTACATGTATTAACTCAGTGCTCATAATATTTGGAAATTGAAGCTTAGAAGAGTTTTAAGCAAATGACTGTCAGTTCATGTAACTAATTACTAGGTGACCATGTCTATATCATAACAGTACCAGTAAAAGAAGCTAGTTCGTGCTCTTTACCTCTCTTTCCTCTCCCATAGCTCTCCTTCTCTGGAGAAATCAGAATGCAGCCTAGGTTGGGATGGGGTAGGAGTGGAATCAAATCTAGGCGGGGAGGTGGAGATGTGGAGAGTCAGACCTTTTTTCTTATTGCAGGTTACACTGTGAAACAGAAGCAAGCTGTAGATTGCATGCACTTAACATAAAATGTAGAATTTTGCTACTACAAGGTTATGGGACTCGCATGAGCCATTCTCTGATTGAAAAGGTCCTCATGAGTTTTTATTTCCTGAGGCTGGCTAGAAAAGTCAAGAGAGCAAGGTCTCCCAAGCAAAATCTTGGGAGCAAGGAAGAATGAGCCCAGTGGACATGGAAAACAGGAGGAAAAAATGACATTGTTTCCTGTTTTCCCTCTATGAAGTCCCACTCTTTTCATATGGCACACTTCATTTGTTGAGTGGTCATTGTGCATAGAATGCTGGCCGCAGAGACTTACAGAGTCTTAGAGGGGACTTTACATTTACAAAGACAGATAGATAGATGATAGATAAATAAATTAGATAGATAGATAGATAGAACATAAAAGGCAAAAAATAAAAAGTCAAACCCTCTCATTTGTAACTCTAAAAATAGCTATTATCGTGGAAAAGACTGAGGAAAATTTTAGCGAGGACAGTAGAATTTTTAGTATCATGGAAAGGGAGAATCATACAACAGAAAGCACAGAGAAATCTCAGTTCTGGAAATAAAATTTATGAAATGAGGGGAAAAGATAACTCTTGAAGTTAAGGGAAATGTGTAGAATACATTTACTAGGCAGAATGGAGTAGGTCATCTTTGGTAGAAAAGAGGACAATCAAAGGAGCAGGATTGCTGTGGAGGCTTTAATGCCATTGTCTTATATTTAATCTAACCTTCTGTTGTAATGTACAGTCTAGTAAGTCACACTGCAAACTAATTTTACTGGCTCAGGCCAAATAGCCTAGGGGAGTCTTTGTTTCTGTAATTGAAAAGCTATATGAGAATCAAAGGCTTTCTGGATGAGCTATCATCTGAATCAACAAAATTCAATACTCCACTGGAAGTAAAAGATGAACTTGATTATGAAACATCTACTTTATTTAGAGAAACATGTTTGCAACAAGGGTAAACAGCAAGCTTGCAAATTTTTATTTGCTGAATCTGGGCACAGATTGGTGATGATTCTATTATTTATGGTAATGGATTCACAATGAGGTTGCAGAATTTCTTTTCCTGATGAAGGGGGAAGAACAAAGGTTGCATTTTCTCTTTAAAAATGTTTAAATCAATTTTTTCAATGTCTTAAGTACTTGAAATGTAGGAAGCTCGCGCATTACATAGTGGAGAGTAGTGGGGTTTCAAATGAATGCTGTCATTTCTGCCTCCAGGTCTAGCCATCATAGCACAATAAAGTAGGAGAAAACTATATCTGATACTCAGAAATACAAGTTTCCTCTCATGGGAGAGTCCTATAAAAAATTAAACCCAATTGTGTAGACTGGAAATGTGGTTCATGCTACTTATTTTTTTCAAGGAAATTCCATACCAGACCCATTTCCTGACTCCTTTGTATGTAATGGTAATTGTGCTGATATTTAGGTCTGACACATATGAAAGTGATTCTGAATTGAAGAGACCTCCAGGAAAAATAACAGGACAATGCAGTTTGAGAGATTTAATGTTTTTGCCATTAGGGCCGCTATAACTATTTGTATAATGCCAACATTAACAAATAAGTTAATTGGTTTAATATAATTGAACTCAACACTTTGGACTCAAAGTTTTCACGTCTATTCCCTGAGAAAATAACAAACAAACAAACAAACAAAAAGGGAGAGTGAGCACTTATTAACTTGGCCATGCAAAAACTGTAGTTCGTGACTCTCAAGGGAGGGAAGATGTACCTATCTGATGAATTTTTATCTATGTTCATTCAGCTATTATTTTTGTATCTACTATGTATCAAGTCACTATTCTCATGATTCTGAGTCTCTGTCCAACTTTGTCCAACATATAATATCAGCACTATATAGCATACAGTTTTAACATGCAATTCCTGTGTCTTTTACAGGCTTAGGACAGGCTAGTTTTCTTCTAAATGCTTGGAGAATTTATTTTCAACCTTTCCCTCCTGAATTCTACTTTCTTTTCACTTTCTCACCTCCACTACTCCCCTTGAACATTTTTACACCTCCAAGTACTTTGAGTGATATATGGAATCTGCAAAGGGAATCATCTGTTGCAGAATTTGAGACTCTTTTTTTAAAACGAAGGAAAGCACCAGAGTGTTGCCTGAAGGCAAAACAACAACAATAACAAACTCTTAATTATAAAATCATTTAATCATCTCTTAGCCTGCAGCCTACCTGATGTTAAAAAAAAAAATCCAACTCTCAGTAGATGATGCTTCTAATTTGTCCTTGTCAGAAAATGCTGACTTCTTTGTTGAGTCCTGGGTTTCTTTTTACCAATAAATTCTCAAAGCACCTCATTGATTTATCTTGCTGTTTACCTGTAGATATCTATTATTTCCATCATTAAGAACACAGATCTCAGACCAAAAATAAGCTGAAGATAAACAGTTTAACATATATGCACCATAGAAGACTGTTGTTTTGTGTTGTCATTTAAATCAAGCAGTATAAGAATTTCTTTCTTAGTTGGCTGACAATCTAGCAGTGAGCTTTGTTTAGGGAGAATAATGCAACATTTTTCTTGAGTACTTTGAGGGATAATCATGTGTGATTAGTCACATGCCATTTTAGGGGCCAGATGCAAATAAAATTTTAAAAAAGAAATCTCTTAGTTTGTGAGATAAGTTAGTGAGTCCTCGTTTAAAAGGCTACTTGTATTAAAATGCTTTTAAGGAGTTTTTTGTCACATTTATGCAAACTAAAAGTAGAGTCTAGTATTGTGATCGGAGGCCTAACACGTTTGGTCTTCATTGGAATAAAATATCCATTAAATATTCTGTTTGGAAGAGAAAATCACTTATTTTGTTTTGTTTCTAGGTGATAAATATCAATATTTTGGCCTTCTGTACAAAAATAGCAGACTGGTCCTTATTGGATCTAGGTGAAAACTTATCTGATCGGGCCAAAAGACCACATCAGCTGTATCCATTCAGATATACACACCAACCAATATACATTTACATAATAATTGGACTGGGAAGGAGAGTCTGTGAGGAGAGAAATTTCATGCGTGTGTGTCTAAGGGAAGAGAGAGAAAATTTTGGGAGAGTTGCTCCAAATTCCATGAGATTTGCATAGGTCTAAGTCAGCACCTCTTTCTCTCCAGCTCTGCTTCAAATACATCTTAGTTTTGGCCCAGTCAGGACTAAAGGATAATCATTCTCTCTTGGGTATCCTGTGGGTTTTATAATTCATGCACTCCAGGAGACAGCACCCTGGACAAGAAGATTATCCCCTGAAGGAGCAGTGCAAGACATCCAGGAGACCTTGATGCCCAGTGGGGCATGGCAGATGCCCAAGATGCATATTGGATACCAAGCTGAGACCTGATGGGAGAATGGCAGCACCTGGTGAGCACAGATTTTGTGAGTTCTGTGTGAGATGCCTCCTAGGCACTTGCAGGAGTTTGTAGGAATGCTCTCTAGGAGGTTGAGGCTCATGTCAGTATGTAATGGCATTTAGGTAGAAAATTTAAGTTTTCGTGCTAATGTGTTTTCATTTCCCCATACAGTCTGGTGGAGCTTTGAGATATTTTTGTGACACAAACAAACTTCCAAACGTGTTGAAGGCAAGCTGCTTTTGCCTGGAGCCCAATTTTAAATAGAGTACTACATAACAAAGTTTTAAAGATGAAGACATAAGCACTTTAAATCTGTAAATTCAAGTCCACAGTATTTTCATAAAACACATTTTATGTAAAAATATATTTCTATTTCAACTCAGCTTAAATGGTTTTTATCACATTTGCACAAGTGCTGTCAGCTCCCTGCATTTCTCAGTCCTGCTTAAATGAAGCCACTCTCCGTCTAGTTTATAAAGCCACTCAAACAGGGCAGGGCACACACTGTGAACCCCAGCCCTCTGTGACTGGTGAAATTTACAGTAGTTCTGCTGTGGAGAGATTGAGACACTCATGTACTAGAGAGGTGCTCTCGTTTCCCATGTAATCTCCAAGTCATGACATTTCCCTACCTTTATAATGTTGAATCAGTTTCTAGAATGTCTTTTGCCTTGGTTTACTTTCTAAGCACCCTGTTCCTTGAAAGAACTAGAGCCATTTTTTTTAGTTCCACTTTTCATGCCTATTATTCTGACAATCTTAACAGCTTTGACTAATTCTTGTAGAACATAGGGTTGGACCCAAAGGAGAGAGTACAGTACTTCCCCCATCTTTCACCTCGTTGTGAATTCATCAGTTCCTTGGGGCCATGATACCACTGATAAGCAGATCTGATATGGACTCTCCACTAATGTAACTCATCCTCTGGATGACTCTCCAACCTACTCAGAATATTTCCAGTGATTCCGGTCCCTATCGGAGTCTTCTTAGCTTGCCAGGGTTATTCTTTACACTGATGGCTTCTCAAACATAAATTATGTATGTAATGTGGAAATCTTGGTACAGTGCAGATTTTGATAAGTAGGCCTAGGGCAGAGCCTGTGATCTGCTGATACTGCTGTTCCAGGGACCACACTTTGAGTAGCAGGGCATTTTACCTAGTGTATTCCCTCTTCAGATTCTTTTCTACTAGATCCAAGATTCCTTCTCCTTCTTCTTTTTATTTTATATTAAAGAAGTAGGGTAAAATTCAGGGTTAGATACATAAGTGGTCATCATACAGGTGAAGTTTGGGCCTCCCATTGGTCCTCACTTTGTGTGGTTTGGGATCAGGTACCCTTATTAGTGTTATGTGCTCCCCCTCCCTGGGCAGTAATCCACTGCTGCCAATCCCTTTCATGTATTATTATGATAAATGTTCAGGGTCCACTTATGAGTGAGAACATGTGGGACTCAGTTTTGGGAATATACCTGGAGGAACTCATATAATTCTCCTTCTTCTTTCTGATCTCTTACCAGAGTCACTACATACTTGTTCTTGGGTTATTATGAACACTTTCTAAATAAAAAGTACCAGGCCATCTGCTGCCCCAAAGCGAGGTGATTTTATCCAAGTCAGCTGAGCAAGTTTTCACTGTGAACTTGAAGTTCTGTCTCACTCTTCCTGCATGAAGTCATCTTCTCTAATCCATGAAGATAATTCAAGATCAGTAGCAATTGTCCTCTATGTGAGATTCCTCTGGTTTTCTGAATCTCCATGCCACTATCAGAATGTGCCTCATAGGTCTACTGACTGTCACTTAGAAACATGAATCTAACTCCATTAAAAAAAGACTGATGCTTCCTGTTCACTGGATCTAAGAAAATATAGAATAGGCTGCTGTTTTCTTTCCTTTTTTTTTCATGGTGTACCTTCAATTTCCTCCAACACAGCCTGTAAAACTAATGAAGGATGTTTGGGATTAGAGGGTTAGGATACTTTCAGCAAAAAAGTTCTAGAGGGTTATAGTACTTGGTGTCTTAAAGTGCTGGGATTACAGTCTGAGCCACTGACCCTGGCCTCAGTGTGATTTTTAATTCGCATTTCTTTGATGATTAGTGAGGCTAGCATTTTTTCATGTATCTGTTGACTGCTCATATGTCTTCTTTTGAGAAGTGTTTTTTCATTTCTTTTGCTCACTTTTTTTTTTTTTTTTTTTGAGTTGGAGTCTCACTCTCGCCCAGACTGGAGTGCAGTGGTTGCTCCCGGCCACCGCAGCCTCGACCTGCTGGGCTCCGGCGATCCTTCCACCTCAGCCTTCCAAGTAGTTGGAACTACAGGTGCGTGCTACCACGCCCGGCTGATTTTTTTATTTATTGTAGGGATGAGGTTTTGCCAAGCTGCCCAGGCGGGTCTTGAACTCGCGGGCTCAGGCAATCCACTCACCTCAGCCTCCCAAAGGCGCGGGATTACAGGCTGAGCCACTGAGCCCCGCGAAGCTCACTTTTTAATAGGACTTTTTGTTTTGTCTTTTCCTCATGTTTGAGTTCCTTGTAGATCCTGGATGTTAGACCTTTGTCAGATATACAATTGGCAAATATTTTTTCCCATTCTGTGAGCTGTCTCCCTGCTCTCTTGATGGTTTTGATAGCTTTGCAGAAGTTTTTCAGTTTGATGACGTCTCACTCGTCTATCTTATCTCACAGGCACTTGGAGTTTTGTTCAGGAATTGGTAGCCAGTTCCAATTTCCATAAGGGTGTCTCCTGTATTTTCTAAGATTCTTATAGTTTGAGGTTTTATGTTTAGTCTTTGATCCATTTAGAGTTGATGTTTGTGTATGGTGATAGGTAGAGGTTTTGTTTTAATGTTCTGCATGTGGTCAGTCAGTTTTCCCAGCACCGTTTACTGAATAAGTTCTCCTCTCCCTAGTAGTTGTTGGTGGAGGCTTTGTCAAAGGTGAGTTGGTTGAGAAATTGAGGTTTTGCTTCTGGAATCTCTATCCTGTTTCACTGGTCTATATGCCTGTTCTTTGTACCAATACCAGGCTGTTTTGATTATTGTAGCTTTATAATAAAGTTTAAAGCCTGGAAGTGTGATATCTCTTGCTTTGTTTCTTTTCCTGAGGATTGTTTTGGCTACTCATGGTCATTTATGTTCCCATATGAATTTCTGTATTGTCATTTCCAGGTCTGAGAAGAATGATGCTGGCAAGTTAATGAGTATTGCATTAAATCTGTAGATTTCCTTGGGTAGGATGGCAACAATATTGATTCTTCCAATCCATGAGCATGGGATTTCCATTTGTGTCTTCTTGGATTTCTTTGAGCAGTGTTTTGTAGTTTTCATTGCATAGGTCTTTCACGTCTTTGGTTAGGAAGATGCCAAGGTATTTAATTTTTTTTGTGACTATTGTGAATAGGATTATGCTTTTTATTTGGGTTTCTGTCTGTTTATTGTTGGTGTATAGGAATGTGATTATTTTTTACACATTTATTTCATACCCTGAGACTTTGCCAAAGTCCTTTATCGGTACAAGGAGGTTTTTGACAGATTACTTTGGATTTTCAAGGTATATGATCATGTCATCTGCGAAGAGGGATAACTTAGCTTCCTCGTTTCCTATTTGGATACGCTTGATTTCTTTCTCTTGTCAATTGCTCTAGCTAGGACTTCCAACACAATGTTGAACAGGAGGAGTGAGAGTTGGCAGGCTTGTCTTGTTCTGGTTTTCAGGGGAAATGGTTCCAATTTCTGTCTGTTCAGCAGCATGTTAGCTGTGGGTTTATCATAGATGGCTCTTGCTGTTTTGAGGTATGTTCCATCTACGTTTAAGTGTTCAAGGGTTTTTTATCAAGATGGGATACTGTATTTTATCAAAAGCTTTTTCTGCATCTTGTGAATAATCATATGGTTCTTGTTTTCACATCTTTTGATGTATTTAATTATGTTTATGGTTATGTGGATATTGAATCAGCTCTGCATCCTGAAGATGAAGTCTATTTGGTCATGGTGGATGATTTTGAGATGTGTTGTGGAATCCAGTTTGCTAGGATCTTGTTGAGAATTTTTGCATCTATGTTCATCAAGGATAGTGACCTGTAGTTTTCTTTCTTTGTTGGAATTTTACCTGTTTGGGTATCAATGTGATGTTAGTTTCATAAAATGATTTGGGGAGAATTTCATCTTTTGCAATTGCCTGGAATACTTTCAGTAGGATTGGTATCAGTTCTTCCTTGTGTGTTTTGTAGTATTCTGCAGGAAAACTGTCAGGTCCAGGGCTTTTTTGTGTGTGTGGGCTGTTTTTTTATGATGAAGTCAATTTCCCGGGTTGTTATTTGTCTATTTAGAGTCTCAATT
Source organism: Tarsius wallacei (assembly GCA_963574415.1). Lineage (NCBI taxonomy): Eukaryota > Metazoa > Chordata > Mammalia > Primates > Tarsiidae > Tarsius > Tarsius wallacei. The sequence continues at coordinate 569 of CAUYQG010065834.1, read as the reverse complement.
TCTTCTTGTTTCAACCTTGGGAGGTTGTGTGCTATCAGAAAGTCCTCCATTTCACTTACGTTTTTGAGTTTGTTTCCATACAAGTGTACATAGTAGCCATTGGTCACTTCCAGAAGCTTCTTTCCAGGAAGGTTTTTGCTGATTTTAAAAAAATGGTTGCTTGGCTTCTGTGTCCTGGGAAGCACTAGGGTCCAAGCAGAGCAACTGAGGCACCAGTCACTTCACCAGGAGAGCCCTGGCCACTTGCTCCCAAGTCCCCACCCAGTCAGTCACTCACACACCCATTTACTCACAGACATGTATGCAAAATTGTCCATACCCCCACTCACTCACAATGGTACTCACAAAGTCTTACTGGCTCTGCCACCATCTTCCTCCCACTATATTTCTCTTAAACATCTCTTTTTCTTTGCAAATGTATTTTGGATGGATATTTCTTGTTGATGGATTGAACTTTTTATCAGTATGTGTAGCCTTCTGTATCTTTTTAAAATTTTGGTAGCTTAAGGGATATTTTATCTGATATTGAGATCACAACTCCTGCTTTCTTTTGTGTTCTGTTCTCCTGA
>CAUYQG010065833.1:0-13030 GCA_963574415.1 Tarsius wallacei | reverse complement strand
TCTCTTCCAGGGCTTTTTTTTTTGTAGATAGTTTTCTTAAGACATATTCGATTTCCTGGGTTGTTATTGGTCTATTTAGGGTCTGCATTTCTTCTTGTTTCAACCTGGGGAGGCTGTGTGATGTCAGAAAGTCATCCACTTCATTTAGGTTTTCAAGTTTGTTTCCATACAAGTGTGCATAGTAATCTGATAATCTTTTGTATTTCTTCGGGGTCGGTTGTGACTTGATACTTTGCTTTTCTGATTGTGTTTATTTGGGCTTTTTCTCTCTTTTTCTTGGTCAGTCTAGCTGGGGGTCCTTCAATCTTGTTTATCCTTTCAAAGTACCAGCTTTTAATTTCATTGACTTTTAAAATTATCTTTTTGTCTTCTATATTCCGAATTTGGGCTTTATTTTGGTGATCTGGATTCTTCTGCTGAAGTTAGTGTTTTGGTTGTCTTGCTTTTCCAACTTCCTTAGGTGATTTGTTAGACTGTTAACTAATGATCTTTCCACTTTCTTCATGTGTGTTCATAGAGATATGAATTCCCCTCTTATTACAGCTTTCATGACATCCTGGAGATTTTGGTAAGATGTTTCTTCATTTTCATTTGTTTCCAGGAATCTTTTAATTTTTTATTTGATTTCCATGTTGACCCAGGAGTTGTTCAGCATCATGCTGTTTAGAGTCCATGGTTTTATGGATTTTGGAAGTGTTGACACTTGTTGGTGTTGACACATTTTTATTCCACTGTGGTATGAGAAGGTGCATGGCAGTATTTCGGTCTTATGAAATTTGTTTATATATGATTTATGACCAAGGAGGTGGCCAATTTTAGAGTATGTTCCATGTGGTCATGAGTAGAATGCATATTCCATGGTTGTTGGGTGGCATGTTCTGTATCAATTAAGTCCGTTTGGTCAAGTATCATGTTGAGGTTCCAAATCTTCTTGTTGATTCTTTGTCTTGATCATCTGTCTAGGGTGGTTAAGTCTCCAATTGTGACAGTGTTTGAGTCAATATCTTTTTTTTAGTTTTCGTAGAAGCTGCTTTATAAAAGTTGGTGCACCTATGTTGAGTACATACATGTTTATGGTGGATATTTCTTGTTGATGGACTGAACTTTTTTTCATTATGTAGTGACCTTCCATATCTTTTTAAATTTTCGATAACTTAAAGAGTATTTTGTCTGATATTAAGATCGCAACTCCTGCTTTCTTTTTTTGTTCCATTTGCCTGAAAATTTGTTTTCCATTCTTTTACTTTGAGTCTGTGAGTGTCCTTTCTAGTGAGACGAGTCTCTTGGAGACAACGTATTGTTGCATCATGATATTTTATCCAATTTGCCATTCTATGTCTTTTCAGTGGTGTATTTAGTCCATTCACATTCAGGCTAATTATTGAGATGTGAATGTTTATCCCTGTCATGAGGTTCTTATAAAGTTTGTTGTTGCTGCTGCTGTTTGTTTGTTGTCTTTCTTTTGATTTTTGAGTTGATTTATGTGTGTTTTCAATCTTTTTCCTGCATTCTTGGGAAGTGCATTGTCATTCTTTTTTTTCCTTCCTTCTGTGTTTAATACTTTCTTAAGTGTTTCTTGTAGAGCTGGTCTGGAGGTGGCATAAACTCTTAGGGACTGAATGTCTGGGAAGAATTTTAATTCTCCAGTGCCAATGCTGATGAAACTTAGCTTAGCTGGGTAAGTAATTCTTGGTTGAAATTGTTTATCTTTGTGAACCTTGAAGATTGGACTGCTGTCTCTCCTAGTCTGAAGTGTTTCTGTAGATAAGTCTACTGCTGTTCTTTTTTTTTTTTGAGTTGGAGTCTCACTCTGTCGCCCAGACTGGAGTGCAGTGGCCGCTCCTGGCCACCACAGCCTCGACCTGCTGGGCTCTGGCGATCCTTCCTCCTCAGCCTTCCGAGTAGCTGGAATTACAGGCACGCGCTACCATGCCCAGCTGGTTTTTTGATTTATTGTAGAGATGAGGCCTCACCAAGTTGTCCAGGCGGGTCTCAAACCCACGGGCTCAGGCAATCCACTCACCTCAGCCTCCCAAGGCGCAGGATTACAGGCTGAGCCACCGAGCCCGGCTTACTGCTGCTCTAATTGGTCTTCCGTAGTAGGCAGTCTGACCTTTCTCTCATGCTGCCTTTAGGATTTTGTCTTTTATACCTACTTTGTGAAAGTGCGTCACAATGTATCTAGAAGTTGGTCTTCTCATTTGTTGTCTTGCAGGGGTTCTCTGAATCTCTTGTGTTTGAATGGTCATATCTCTGATGAGATGAGGGAAGTTTTCTTGGATAATTTCATGGCATATTTGTTCCAGGGTGGTCTCTGTCTCTCTATCTGCCTCAGAGATTCCAATTAATCTTAGGTTCAGCCTCTTGAAATAATCGCTCATCTCTTGGAGGCTTTGTTCTGTCTTTTAAATCTTCTTTTCTATGTTTTTAACAGTTTTGGTTAGTTCCATATTTTGGTCCTCAAGTTCTGAGATTCTTTCATCTGCTTCATTAATTCTGCTTTCTATGTTTATCAGTTTGTCATTTATTTCATTCACTGTATTCTTTATTGCTGTTATCTCAGTTATCAACTCCTTTATTCTTTCTTCTCGTCTCTCCTCGTTTCTATTTATTTTCTCTATTATATCTTGCTAGCTGGATTTGTGGTTTGAGACCAGTCATTCTGGGAGTTCTTCATTGTTTGAGTTCCATTGTCTGTGCTTTCAGTTGTTTTCCCAGGTGTTTGTGCAAGACCAATATTCTTCCTTTGATTTTTATTCATTTGATCGGTTTTCCTCCCCTTTTTTAAAAACGTTTTCTTTAATTCTGTTGCTCAATGATGGGGGCATAGCTTTTACTTCTGTTTTCTCAGTCTCCTATTCTTCCTTATATAGATCCTGTGGCTTTGTTCAGTTTTGAAGCTGGTCTTGGGATGGGGGGGGGGGCTGTGCTTTTTTCCAGTTTTGAGATTTAATTAAGGGAGAAGCTGTGATTTCAAAGCTATCTGTAGATCGTAGTATACACTGACAGTTGTGTGGGTCCCCTGGAATCTACTTCCCTCTGCCTTACAATTTATCCATGCAGTGGCAGTGTCTGTTTGCCCCCTGAAAGCAAAATGAGGTTAGACAAAGGAAGGAGGAAAGCAAAAGGAAGGTGGAGAGAAAGAAGAAGAGGGAAAACAGACAGGCATACCAATTAACGAATAAACAGAGAAACAAAGACAGAAAAAAACAAAACAAATTTTAAAAATATGGACAATCATACAAGCAAACAAGCAAACAAAAACCCTTGTTGATGTACTCACCCTCAAAAATACCCCTACACAAACAGAAAATCTAAAAAAAATTATTAAAATAACAGAAACAAAGCAAGTATGGAAACATAGGCAAAAACAGAAAGAAAGAGAGAGAGAGAGAGAAAAAAAAACTAAGACAAAAAACAATTTTAAAAACTTGTTCTATGGCCATTTCTGTAACTTTCAGGTCCCTTTCGGCTACCGCCACCATGTTAAGGAGGGTCTCCAGTCTCCAGCCCATCCCCTGTGCTCTCAGCACAGGTTGATAGTTGCTCTCAGCATAGGTCAGATGCCCCACAGATTACTGTGGGAGGAGGATGGATCAGATCCAGACTCACCCGACTCATCTGCTGCTGTTGCTACTGTCAAGTCTCCCACTCGGATCTGACATGTTTGTGCCTGTTCCAGCATGGGGTGAGGGACATCTGTCTCTCTGGCCAGAGCTGGGCAGGGCAATGCAGGTCTCTGCCAATCCTGGGAGAGAGAAGATGGTGCCAGTTAGCGTTTCCTCATTGGTGGCAGGTTGGCTTCCAGATTTCCACAGCCTGCCTTCTCCACTGTTTCTGGGGCCTGTGCCAGTCTGCTGCCACAGGTGATGGTGTGGGTCAGGTACCAGGTGATGAGGAGCAGCTGTTCTCTGCTGCCTCCTCTCAAGAGAACCCCAAGAACAGCAGACAGTCCTGTGCACCTGGGGCTCTAATCTCAAGATGGTGGTGGGTTGCAGTCACCTCTGAAAGAGAACCCCAGGCGCATGAACCAGAATCTCCCCTCAGATGGACTTTCACTCACCCATCGACCGGCACACACCCACTCACACAGAGAGTATTTATGGATGCTTGCTTTTGCGGATACTCTCACATTCCGTCCTGTTCCATCACCATCTTATCTCCTCCTCCTCAGTAGTTAAGTTTTTAGAGACTCAAAAGTTAGGTATGCATTTTCAACTGGGCAGCAAGTTGGTACACAGCATTGTCCAAGGATCAACTATATTCTTGTCTACAAGTCAAATATTACATTTTAGAATATCGTAAATTTTATTAAGAGAATGGAAGGAGGATTTGGAGATTGGAAACATATATCATTTTCTCAAAATGTGTCACTGCTGAGAGAGTGGTAACTGGAGGGGATGTGAGGGATGTGGTATCACTTCCAAGTAGCACTTCCAAGTTTACATGTCTGTATGTGGATGGAAATGATCCTCCAGCAGAGAGGGAAAGAATGATGACAGAAGAGAAATATGGGTGATTTCGAGAGTGGAGTTCTTGGTTATCAAATGCGGTTAGAATGGAGAATCCAGCAGCAAGGAGAGGGTTGACCCTGGATAGAGGCAGAACAGTTTCCTCATTATTCCAAGATGGAAGGCAGAATATAGGACAGGCGCATGTAGGTTGGGAATTTATTTTCCAACCACTTTTGTCTTCTCAGTGGAATAAACAGGAAGGTCAGCATCTGAGAGCAGGAATGGAGGGGAAGTGCTAATCTGAAGAAAGAGGAGAAGGTATGAGCTGGGAAGCGGGAGAGAAAAAGAATTCAGGAATTGTGCAGAGTGGTTAGGCTGGGCTGAGGGCCATCTGTGGCTGGTGCTAATGAATTTAAATGAGACCATCAGCATGGTGGTGTTTTCTCCAGCCCTGTCCAGCTGGTCAGGAGTAGAAGAGGAGTCAATAGAGAGTTGGACTCAACTAAGGACTAGAGTTTTGTCAGGCTAGTATATTGAAGGGAGAAGGGTGAAGTCATTGAGGGTGAATGCAAGGGAGAGATTATAATGGTTGCCAAAAGAATCTAAGATTTGTAATGGGGGAAGCAGGGCTATGGGTGGGATTGAGATGATGGCCAATGACAAGGTAATAGAGTTAAGGATTATCAGTCCTAGTGAGATCAAAGAAGTGTTGCCAGGGAGTAGTATTGCTAGAGAGAATATGACTTAAATGTGGCAACTGATGGTTAGACAATAGGATGCTTGAAATGAGATTTTAGAGGCAATGCAGTTATTGGTGATGACAAAGTCTAGGGTATGACATGGAAGGTTGTGGCGAGAGAATGTTGGAGGCCAGGGACATTGTAGATGAATTGAGAGGCCAGAGTGTTGAACAGAGTCTGCATAAAGATTGAAACCATTACATGTTTGACAGAAGTAGTTGTTAGAGGTAGGGGTCGCGTCAGGTGCTAAAGTCTTCAGTGAATAAGGAGGCATTTATAAGGTTGTAACAGGGAGGAACCACAGATGCTACAGTTGTTTAAAGTTCTGGAGGATGCTGGGAAGACGGAGAAATCATCATCATGGACGAGGCATCGAAGAACCAGGAAGAATCTTGCCCAACCTCTGCTTTCCTGTGGCGCTCCTTGCCTGTTTTTCTTTTCACTTCTCTCCTTGAATGCCTGCTTTCACATCTTGCTATTACGATTTGAGATATGTTCATTGTTTGAAACTCTGCTTCTGCCCTTGGAGAAATGACTCAGTGAATCATTTATGATTGAGTGTGTCATCCTGCCTCTGATTCTCTGTCCATGACCTAGGAAGGGGTGTTCAGCTGCTCAGAAGAACTTTCCGGTGGAGCCAGAAGGGAAGCATGCTGAGAAGAAGGTGTTTCTCTTGCTACACTTGGAGCAGCAGTCTGAGTCAGATGCGACAGAGGCCTCAATGCCAAGATAAATAACTTAGACCTTGGCCTCAGTGTAAGGAAGGGCTTCAAAGGCTTTTCAAGTAAGACTACAAAGAAGGGAGTGACTGAAGGCAGGTAAAGCAGCCAGGAGGTTTCCCCCCACATTTTCCCACCAATCCAATACCACGGTCCCAGGTCAGTGGCCCTAGACTGTTCCTTGTAAACTCTCCCTCCAAGGAGCTTCAGTCAGCTTATTGTATGGTTTGAGCTAATAACAGCTCCCACTACATTCTCTTTCACCACTTTCCAGACCTCTCAAATTTCAAAACACCTGTGTCACAATGTTAGCCTTTTAGCACGTATCATTAATATCCGCTAACACCATCCCCAGAGTAAGGCTTCTCCCAGGGGTGGCTGTGAGGATCTCTCGCTTCCTCTCACCATAAGGAGCTGGGCCAGGTATCAGTGCATCAAGGGAGGTAAGTTGGAGGACAGGGAGTTGGAAGAACGGGTTTTATAAGAATGTGTAATCACTGGCTCAATCATATTGTAGTCGCTACAACACCTAAGCGGAGATGCCACTCGTTGATTTATTCATTCCTCCAGTATTCATGGAGCCCTTTTCAGAGTGAGAGACTGACATAGGCTTCTTTCAAACCACATGAAACACCACTGTAAGCTATGGGTTCTGTGTCTCCTGAGACAAAGAAGCAGATTCTACAGGAGGAATAGTGTTTGACCTGTTTTAACTGCCCAGCAATGGTGCAAACTCTTCCCTAGGTAGCAATTTCTCTGTTATAGGAAGTGTAGCCTAGGCAGAGGCATGATGGGTTTAGAGAGGACTCCCACATGGGTGGGAGTTTAGATCAGACAATGCCTAAGCTTTCTTCAGGTCTAAGATTCTGGTTTTTATTAAATTGAGGGCATCATGTTGGACAAAGTCTTACTATTGGATGCAAATGAAAGACCCCATTTTGGGATTTATTTATTAATGGATATTAGATCACTCGCAAGTGATTGGGTCGCTTTTCAAAACACAATGGAGACTGAACTTTCGGGAACAGGAAACCACTCCCACTCTTGCTGCCTCTACGTGCTGGATGTCACCTTCACCAAGAGGAACTAGAAGAGCCTGAAAACGTTTACTGAGCCTGGCCTCTCTCTTTCCCCTTTCTTTCTTGGCTCTGTGACTCGCATTAACACCTGAGTTCTTTATTCTTTCTTTTTTGATATTGTCTTGATAAGAATATGGGTTCCATGTTTGGAAATTCCCCATATATTACATCAAATCTTTTTTTTCTGGAAGATAAACAGAATTGGAAAAGAGTGAGACCAGCAATTGTTTCCATGCATATAGCATCAATCTTTGGTGACGTCTGCCCCCTCTGGCACTATAAAATGGAGTTAATCCCAATGTGATTATTTGGCCCCTTCCTTCCTTTCTTCCTTCCTTCCTCCCTCTCTCTTCCTTTTCTTTTTCCTTTTAGGGGTAAGAGATGAGGACTAAGTATTTACAAAGTAAAAACATAAAGAAGAAGAAGAAAATTTCCACCTCGAATTCCATGCCTCAGGAGTAAGCATTTGCTATGCCCTCAACCAGGAGATCTTTATTACATAAATTATTAAATTTTCCCCTATGAATCGGCATTGAGTATTATTTGTTATTGCAGACAGTACTACACTGGACCTCAGTGTACATTCATAGGCATTTGTTTCTACTGTTGTTGTAAGAGCATACTTGAAGTGGAACACCCAGAGCATAAGGCATGGGCAAGTGCATTTTTTTCTATATAATGGTAAATTACTCTCCTTCAGAGTTGTCAGATTAACATTTTCACCAATAGTATATAGACACACATCTTCCTATACAGTACCATTTAATGTTAAATTTTTCGATTTCAAAAATGCTACCTCTCTCTTTGAAAGTGTTTCTTTTTATCTTTACTAGTTGAGTGGTTCTTTTTTGCTTATGTTTGTAGGACTTTTTCATTTTTTTTTCTTTGCAACTTACCTGTTCTTATCTTTTGATGATTTTCACACTGAGTGAATTGTCTTGTATCTTTTAATTGCAGAAACTCTTTATAGGTTATAGATACTAACCTTTGCGAAAACTTTCTTTCTGGTCTGTCATTTGTCTCTAATTCTATTAATAGTGTCTTTAATTGTAGTTAACTTTGTGCTATCTGGGTTTTACTTCATGCTGGAAAAGGCTTTGTTCACAGTATGATTATAAAAATATTCTCCTATGTTTCTTTAGTATTTGTATGTATTTTATAAATTTTGTTATTTAACCGACTAGAAATGTTTTGTTAGTATGATGTGAATTTGGAATTTAGCTTCATTTTTTTCTGAATAAATGGTCATTTTCCTGTCTTAAAATAATATATTACTTTCTCACATTGTAGCTTATGCTAAATGACCATAGATACCTCCAGCGCTGCTTTGCATATTTAGTATATGTAAAACATATTAATGTTTTGCTGCCTTTCATTATTTTTATTTTAGTAGCTTATTGCTTTGATGATATTACTGTAAATTTCTCTCTCATTTTACTTTCCATGATTTTCTGGACTACTTTTGCACAATTTGCATTTTTTTTATCACTAATGATGTTGCATGTTTTTCACATTTGTACTTTGTTTGATTGCTAATTCTTTGTGTGCTTTGCCAATTTAAACATACTGACTTTAAGATGGAGTCTTGAAAATTTCCTAGCGGAGTCTCAGATACCGAAGGGGTGAGGTGGAAGGGCGGGAAGGAGGACGTGGCTGGAGAGACTTAAACGTTTGTGAGGCACTCTCACAATTGAAACCAGGGAGAGTCTGAGCTCTCAAAAGAAGACTGTCAGGAGAGATGAACAGCGGGCCAAGGACTAGGGGATTGGGACAGTGGACAAGAGGGACACGAACAATCAAACCAGAATCACAAAGCCAGAATCAACAGAAGTACAGACTAGGGAATAAGTTACAAAGATCAAAATGCTGGACCATGTAGGAGGTTCTTGCTGAAACGAAACAACATCTTCAGGTTCTTATTTAGGAGAGAGAGAGATAATCAAAACGGTGCATGTACAGTATCAGTACCCCAGGGGTGAGGATTCGTAGGCAGCTCTGCTGTCATTTGGTCAACAGTTCAAACCCAACACCCAAGTTGTATTAGTCACAGTTGGAAAATAATGCATTTGGTGCTATTTTCTACATTCCGACCAATTAATTCACATGCTGTTCCAACCAATGCCCCTGATGACTCAGAACACCAATTTCAAGCCTATGGCCAGGAACAGAGTAGTAATCTGTGAGAATGGGTTGGATGGATGCTAATTGGATCATCTAAATTCTGAACTGTTGACCTTAATCCTAATCAACAAAAGAGACTGACTATATGCAAAGAAACAGGTAATTGGATTTTGTTTTATGTAAAAAAAATATATATATATCTATATATATCTGTAGCTGTTTTGTTATCTTGCAGAGAAATAGGTGCTGAAATTGTAGATTTAAAACCCCAGAGTAACACAACCTGAAATACTGCATAAAGTATTTGAGATGAATGTGGTTTTTATAGACAGTAACTTTAAAATGCATGCTCTGTAGCTTCAATTCTGCTGTTCAGTGATGTTTCAATCATCTTTTGTTGACTATTCAGAAATCACTATAGTGGGTCTTTGACTTTTTACATACTCACCCAGCTTGCTCACTTTTGACAGCTGACCTAATCTTTTACTCTACAAGAAGATTTAAGCCATTAGTTTTAAGTTTCCTGTCATCCCTCTCAGTCCACATCAGCCTTTCACCTCAACATATAGCTGTTTGGTAACTTCATCTCTGCCTCTGAATCTCTCGTGGCTCTAACCACCTCTCTTCCTTTCTCCTTTTTGGAAGATAGAATCCTTCCCTACTTTGGATGAAGACTTATTGACATGTACTTCCTTGAACTTACACATTAAGTTAGAAAGTCAAATAATGCTGAAAGTTTTGGGCTGGGTGTGGCGGCTCATGCCTATAATCCTAGCACTTTGGGAGGCTGAGGTAAGAGGATTGCCTGAGCTCACAGGTTTGAGCCCAGCCTGGGCAATTTAGCAAGACCTCATCTCTACAATAAATCAAAAAAATTAGTCGGGCATGGTGACATGTGCCTGTAGTTCCAGTTATTTGGAAGGTTGAGACAGAAGGAACACCTGAGCCCAGCAGGTCGAGGCTGCAGTGGTCGTGAGCAGTGTGCCACTGCACTCCAGCCTGGTCTACAGAATGAGATTCTGACACACACACACAAAAGAGTTTTATTTAAAAATCATCAATCCTCTGTTTCTACCCCTTTCAACTCTTTAAGCTTTTTTTTCCTTGGTATTTCACCTCCACATTTTAAAATGGAATGCATGTACCACTTTCTCATGAATAATTCACGTAACTGCCCAATAGGGTCATTTAAAAAGTCTCTATTAGGTTCATATTAAGTGTAAACATGTGAATTTTGTTCACAACTGAACCAAGTAGTGTTCTGTGATGACATTTCCTTTCGCCCATAGCTATTTTTCACCCCCTCTCCCTGTCCCCAGAGAAGTGCTCACCTTATTTTTTTTAAATTTATTTTTGAGTCCATTCTGATACTTATGTTGTCTCTTCAGGCTGTTTTTTTTTCCCCAGCCTTTTAGCATGCCTTGTAATTTTTAGTTGAAGGCTGGACATGATGTATCAGATACAAGAAACTGAGGTGGACAGATTTTCAGTGAGAGATTTTATGTTTATCTGGCTAGGAGTTAGACTGTGTTGACTGTTGCAGCTGTGGTGCCAGAGACTAAAATTTCCTTCTTTTTTTGTGTCCCTGTTTTTTTTTTTGGTCTTTCCTATTATTTTGGAGGTTTCCTTAGAGACTTCTTAAATGAAGTCTAAAGCTTTGACTGTACTCTCCTGTTATTATGCAGCAGCCCTGTTGATGTGGTGATGAGGTGGAAGGGAGTAAGGTGTGGACAAGAAGAAATCATTCTCTAATCCTATAATTGAATCTCAGTCTTTTAATGAGTTTGAACTGGATATTTTTCTTCCTCCATATTGAAGGCTAGAAGGAGCTGGAGTTGGATATTTACTTTCCCCCAGGGAAAGGACTGGGCATCTAGGGGATGGGTAACCCCTGACTGCTCTGGGCAAGGGTAGAAAACTAGGATATAAGCACTCCTGTCTTTAGGGCTCTGTCTCCTTCTCTCCTGCCATGGTGTCTCAGATCTTGAAGCTTTCTGGAGCGACGCCAGGTAAATAGTCTTGCTTCCCAATCTGCATCTCCCTCAGCTAACTCTCCAGCCCATCATCTCCATTTCCATTCCATATACTAAGTCCTCTCAATTTCGTAGAAATAGCTGTCTCTTATTCTCCTCATTGTGTTAGGGGTATTTTTGAGAGAAGAAAGCAGTGGAAACATTTTTACTTCGGCAGTTTCATGCCTCAAGTCCCTGATGGGCCTGTCCTCAGCTTCTAGATGTAAACCTGTGTCAGGACATGTTTAGTTGGTGTCCAAGTGAGTGTGAGGCTAGTGAAAGGACAGACAGAGAACCAAAAGCCATGTTTCATCTTGTTCTTAAACCCTGACACAATGACCAGAAAGTAGAAGCTATGCTTTTGGAGAAATGCACACTTTAGGTAAAATTGATTTTACTGACTTTTTCTTTTCAGAAACAGACTTCCTGGTGCCAGGTATCAAAGGTATTTCATAGCGGCAATCAAGCTTGCCTAGAGTAAAAGGAATTTACAAGGCCTAAGACATCATGTGTTGGGCAAGGATTGTAAAAGTCATGAAACATAATTATGATAATGTCGGCGGACATTAGTGGGTCTCTGTGTCACAGGTTCTCCAAGACATCCACAGGTGGTCAATAAGGAAGTCACGGCAGTCACGTGCAACATCTCCAAGAAAAGGATTTAAGCCAGGGCTTTGGGGGGCTACGACGCCACACTCACCTAGAGTGTAGGCCTACTCCCTGTCTGTGGGGGGTGAAGCTTTCTTAAATAAATCTTATCTTTTTTCACCTCTGTGTGTTGCAATTCTTTGCATTTACTTGGATCTCTGGGTTGCCAGCGCGCACCTCTGGCTTGCCGGCTCCAATGGTGCTGTGCCTCCCTATGCCTCTCTCTCTCTCCATCCACCTCACCCTCACTCTGTCCAGACCCTAACAGCTAGGGCAGGAGCAGTATTACTTTGGAGGACTTGGCAAGGGCTAGGGGATGCAGGACCAAGCCCTCTGGGATCCCCATTCCACTTGGAAGAGATGAAACCATCCAGGAACCGTCAGGTTTCATAAGATGCAAATGGTACCGGAGTCCAATCTAGTGATTCCACAGTTGGCTTCAGCTTCAGAGAGCTCAGCAGAGCTGCACCTTCCTGGGAACCCGTTTGTGATGGCCTTAAGGCCTTTGTGGAGCTCCTTTTGGTTACCTTTTTGGTGGCTTTTTGCCCACCAGCCCGGAGTGCTTGCTTTCTTCTCCACCATGACGGCTTGCCAGATGTGTGCTCTTGTTTTTCTGTCATTCTTACGGTCTTCGGGTTTAATATCTTGGGACCTTAGAAGTCTACAATCAGTTGCTTTAGATCACTGCTGATGCTAATTATGCTATTTTGCCTCATCTTTTCCCTAAAACACCCAATTCCCCCTTTTCTTAAATTTTTCTTCTCTGTGTACAAATATGATCAAAGAAAATGAAATCAGTACGTTGAAGTGAGATCTGGACACCCATGTTTATTGCAGCACTATTCACAATAGCTAAGATAAGGGTCCAAATGTTCATTAGCAAATGAATGTTTGACCTTTGTCAGATATACAGTTAGCAATTTTTTTTTTCCTATTCTGTGGACAAGATGGGCTGTTTAGTAGGCCAAAACATTTATCCAGATACACTTGCATCCTAGGCTCAAGATTCTGCATTTCTAACCAGCTCCCAGATGCTGCTGATGCTGTCATTCTCTGGTCCACACTCTGAGTAAGAAGGCCTAGACAAATCCAATGACATCTTCCCTGTGTAGGGGGTGGGTTCCCCAGAACCACTTCCTGATGGCTTGGGCCCTCCTGGCACTTCTCTCCATTCCTAAGCTCCACTTCACCCCAGGTCAGCAAGGTCCAGTGTACCTTATTTCACAGCTATAGGCCCTTAATTCCTAACTCTAGGTT
>CAUYQG010065832.1:0-22691 GCA_963574415.1 Tarsius wallacei | reverse complement strand
GATTACGAAGCTTTGAAGGTCATAGAAATCCCAGAAAGAAAACTCCTGATACATGGAGAAATGTGCACTTGGAAACTTTCTTGAGACATTTCAAGGACTGTAATTTGGGACTTTGAACTAAAACTATCATTTCTGGCTTTATGATAAAGACTCATTAACTGAATGTAGATGGTGTTCTTGGCTTGTTTGTCGCTTCTAGACTGCTAGATAGTGGTAACTTTTAAAGCATATGTACGTGAAGGAATTTTCTTTGTCTTGCCCCTTTGCAAATGGTATAAAAGCTCTGTGTTAACTAACATTAAATTGGCATTCTGTCCAGAAGCAGATGTCCATCTATATCATTTCGTCGTAAGTTCCGTCATTCGCCTATCGTCCCTCCTTCAGGAGACCCCAGACCCGGCGAGGGCAGGACCCCCGCAGAAGGGGGATTTATTTTTCCAAAAAGTCTATGTCATAATGGATAACGATTCTAAAGATGTTCCTGGTTAAAAGAGGCTGAATGCAATACCTGACCTAACACTGGATCCTGTACCGGAGGGAAAAGAAATGCTGTAAAGAACATTCTCAGGTCACACAAAATCGGAATACAAATGGTAGGGTAGATGCTATGATTGAACCTTGAACTTCTGGCCTCAAGTGTTCTTCTTGCCTCAGTGATCAATTTCCCAAGTGGCTGGGAATACAGGCTTGCATCACTGCACCTGGCTTGTTCTAAATTTTAGATCCATCTTGATTCAAGATTTTCCTTCAAAAATTGGGAAAAATAAAAATTACTACTAGGATTAACTAAATATCTATTACAAACATGTTGAAGTTAAGCACATTTCCTGGCACATAGTATAGTATTTGTCCAACATATGTTAGCAATAACTGTTATTATTGAATGAGTAAATGAAACAAAAAGATTAATTTCCACTGATGGTTAAAAGATGGAGAATTGGTGAGGAATTTTACCTGCATAACCACCTTCGTTATCAGCACGAGGAATTGCAACACATTCACTGAGGGTGCTACAGAAAGAATGATCCCTTTTTTTTTTTTTTTTTTTGAGTTGGAGTCTCACTCTGTCACCCAGACTGGAGTGCAGTGGCCGCTCCCGGCCACCGCAGCCTCGACCTGCTGGGCTCCGGTGATCCTTCCGCCTTAGCCTTCCGAGTAGCTGGAATTACAGGCGTGCGCTACCACACCCGGCTGATTTTTTTTTTTTTTTTTTTTTTTATTGTAGAGATGAGGTCTTGCCAAGTTGCCCAGGCGAGTCTCGAACCCGCGGACTCAGGCAATCCACTCACCTCAGCCTCCCAAAGGTGCGGGATTACAGGCTGAGCCACCGAGCCCGGCTAAGAATGACCCTTTTATAACTAGATAGATGCCTATGTATTGTGGAATATATACTTTTTTTAAAAACAGGATGTAAGAGAGTCCTCTATTTACCAAAAAGTAACATGTATAGATATGTATAACATATAACCTATATGATGTCTCCAGTAAAAGTAGAAGACATAAAATGATGTCCCTTCACTAAACAAAGACTCAAGCCTGGTTTGTTTTTTTAAATTGTAAAATACGTATAACATAAAATTTACAACTTAGTCATTTAAAAATATACAGTTCAGTGATGTCAGTACATTCACATTGCTGTGTAACCATCACCACCATCCCCCTCCAGAATGTTCTCATTTTTCCGAACTAAAATTCCATCTCCGCTAAACGCTAACATCCCATTCTTCCTGGTAACCACTGTGCTACTTTCTGTCTCTATGAATTTAACCACTCCTTCTAGGTAATCATATACGTGGAATCATATAGCATTTGCCTTTTTGTGACTGGCTTATTTCATGAAACATGTCATTCAGTTTCATCCATGTTGTAGCATGAATCAGAATTTACTTCCTTTCTAAAAGGTGGAATAATATTCCCTTGTACGTGCACACCACATTTCGTGTCTCCGCTTGTTTGTCAGTGGATATGTGGGTTGCTTCCACTCCTTGGCTATGGCGAAAAGTGCTTCTATGAACATGGTTGTACAAATAGCTCTCCAAGTCCTTGCTTTCAGTTTCACACCAAGATTTTTACATTTGTTGGAGAAACAAAGTTATATTTTAAATTTATCTTAATGTCTAGGGTTTAGTTTTCTTGATGTTTTTCATTGACTTTTAGGAGGATGGTGATAACGTTTTTCTGGATAAAACGCTGACATGAATGATCTTGACTGGTTTGTAACAGCTGAGCTTCAGTTTAATTTCGGATGTGCTGTCTCATGTGTAGTGCTACTCACATGACTAATGGAAAGTAATTTTTATTGGAGGGAGTTGATAATAGAAACCTTGTTTTAGGCTTTGGATGCTGGGTGAACACAGAGAAAACTGATTGAGGTTGGTCAAGTTCGTGGGAAAGGGCACATGAGCCCGGGTTCTCTTCAGTAACAAAGTTCGCTTCTCTGAGGCCCGAGAACTGTTATTTTCTCAAGTGAGCCTGGCTTTGCTTGTGCTCCAATTTGGTTTTCCCGTGCACTCCAGCACGAGAGCACGTCTTGCCTCTTTCCTAAAGGGTTATGTAATTATGCAGATCAACATCGTGGGTCTTTTTCCCCTTGGACAGTACTTTCTGGAACTGCTAGATTTCCAGATGAGAGCTGTTTATTCTGGATCAGACTTAATTTGGTCAGCTGAATTCTCTTGGGTATGGAGAGTTTTTCTTACCCTTGGCCTACTTTTTGTGGTTCTAAATATCCTTTTACAGTTTGAACAAGTCCTCTGTAAAGCAGACATCGTTGAGAGCACTGCTTTCTTTTGCCTTCTTGGTTCCTTTTGCTGTTTAATGATCTCAGTATGTCAGTTACATTGCCCTTCTTTGAAAGCCAGAACCGTAGAGCCTTGCATTGCAAAGGAATGCTTTGTTATTGTCCCAATAGTCATCGAGCTCCCGCTATGTGCCAGGCTCCCTGTCCTCATGGCTTGTTACCCCCGAGCAGTCAGGATGGTGATAGAGACATATCAGGACACAATGGGGAGGGGGGCAGGGGGAAGAGGCACTGACCCAGCTGAAATGGCCCAGGAAGCTTTGCACTGCTATTACCCACAGGCAGAATCTTGTCTACCTTTTCTTGCGCTTGGACTCTGTAGCCCTGACCCCCCATCCCAAACAGTAACCATTTAAAAGCTGAAGAAAAGCACCGTAGTAGATTACCCTAATACATCACCTCGTTTTCCTTGTCCTCACAGTTTCTCATGGAGAAACTGAGAAAAGGCAGAGGAAGGAGAACAAAGAAATGCAGAGGAAAGCAAGTTCAACTCCTGCTCTCTAAGGACTAATTTTGTATTCTGCATTTTCCTCTTCTCCATATCACCCCAGAGTTCACCGTGATTGTTTTAATAGCTGTCTAATATTACCCTGAATGTCATGCTTATTAGTATTACACTTCAGAATCATAACTCGGTTCTGTTGGTGCCTTCTGATTTTTCATTATTATGTAAAATACTATGAGAAAGAACTTCATGCTCACAGCTTTTGCCCTTCCTTCTGGGTTATTTCCTTAATGTAAGCTCTTAAGAATGACGTGCTGGCCGGGCTCAGGATGGGAGGATGTCCATTTAAAATGACGTAGATACTCTCCTTATTACACTACAGTACCACAACAGTGTTCACCTCTGCTTTATTGACCCTGCTTCCACAAGCACATCTCTTTCTAAGGGCTGAAACAAGTGTTAGCTTGACATTCACACACCCAAAAAAAGAACTCCGTTAAGCATAAGAGCTAGCGGTGGTGCAGGAAACATTGAGTCATGGAGACCTAAATAAGGAAGGATGGATGGTCAAGTGCAGAGGGAGTGTCCCCTTTGGTCTGAGTGCCTTACTCATCGTTTCATCTGGGGAAGGATTTGGTCTGAGCCAAGAGTTCCCATCTAAAATAGTAATTGGAAGCCACAGGGCCATCTCTGATTTTACTCGGGACAAAGACTCAGAGAGGTCTTTTTGAAATTGGCCTGAGGTCACACAACAATCCGGGACTGTATTTTGTCTTCACTTGTGGGGAATCGCTCTA
Source organism: Tarsius wallacei (assembly GCA_963574415.1). Lineage (NCBI taxonomy): Eukaryota > Metazoa > Chordata > Mammalia > Primates > Tarsiidae > Tarsius > Tarsius wallacei. The sequence goes on along the minus strand of CAUYQG010065832.1, from coordinate 18,649 downwards.
CCCAGAAATCCTCTCCTTGTAAATGAGAGAAAGGAGGGAGTGACCAGGCTGGGAGCCCAAGGGGAGAGGTTCATTGGGAGGCTTCAGACTTGCTTCTATCTTGTTTCTTCTCTTCCTGTCTCTTTCCTTTTTTTTTTTTTTTTAACACTGTTTTTAAAATAGAGACAGTGTCTCACTATGTTGCCAACGCTAGTCTCAAACTCCTGGGCTCTAGCGATCCTCCCACCTCGGCCTCCCAAAGGGATGGGATCATACCTGACTCCTGTCTCTTTCCTAGCTTCTTCTTCAATGCAGCTGTGAGGATGAATCTCTCTGAAATGACACATCTCATCATGCCGTTTTTCTGGTGAAAGCCCTTCATTGCCTCACCATGGCTTGTCAAACCCCACAGATGGTCGCAAAGTCCTTGCTGTGTGGTTTCTTCTCTCCTTTGCCCCATCTCCCATTGCAGGAAGCCTGGCCACACAGATTTCACACCTCCTCTTTGTCTCTGTTCTCCCTTGACCTTGAGCACCCTCCCTACTTCACTGGACTCTGCCCTTCAAAGGTGAATCCTTCCAGAGAATCCCAAGTGCATCCTTCCTATGCCCCCTGTTTGATCACTTTGTCCCTGGTGCTCTTAAGGCTTCTGGAAGGTAGAACTCTGTCTGCTTTCATCGGTCTCTCTAGCACCCAGCATGGGGTCAGGAGAAGGACTGCCCCTCCAGAAAGAAGGAAAAAGGGAAATAGCAATCTGCTCCCTTAAAAACTGATGAAAGCCATTTGAATTACATTGGTGAGTCGTGGCCAGAGGGAGAAGGCGATTAGGTTTTTACAAATGAGATCTTTCAACACATCAGTGCATGAAACCATCGCTTCAAGTCTTGAGTTCAGGGATGTGGCCAGGGCAAACAAGGACGCAGGTGTCCCTCTCAGAGGGGCACAATGCTCTGTGCTTGCAGAGCCTGGCAAGCCAGCACCTCCTCACCTAGCCAGGTGAGGTCTGCATCATACTTTTAACCTAGAGAGCTGTAAGAGAATAACTTTAGATCAGGCATGGTGGCTCACGCCTGTAATCCCAGCACTTGGAGAGGCGGAGGCGAGAGGTTTGTTTGAGTCCAGGGTGGGCAACTTGGTGAGACGTCTTCTCTACAATAAATCAAAAAATTAGCTGGGTGTGGTGGCGCATGTCTGTAGTTCCAGCTACTTGGAAGGCTGAGGCAGAAGGATCGCCTGAGCCCAGAAGGTCAAGGCTGCGGTGGCTGTGAGCGTGTCACTACACTCCAGCTTGGGCAACAGAATGAGACTCCTACTCAAAAAAAAAAAAAAAAAAGAAAAAGAGAATAACTTTGTACTATTGAAGCTGTAACAGACACAAGCTCAGCCGCTGTTACTTGACTTGTACCCTGAAATAAACAAGCACAAGAACTAGTGAAAGGAAGGTGATTTTATACCAAAAGCAGGCAGGTGGGGAGATGGTCAGGCTCATGCCTCAAAGAAGCCATTTCAGATATTTAGGCTGAGTGCAAGGGTTTAAAAAGGGAAACCGGTATGGGGAAACATGTGGGCGTGGTATGGGGTATGTCTTGATGGCTTACCTTGGATGGTGGTCCTCCTGGAGGTCTGGTTGGTGTTAACTCAGCTGCAGTCAGGTTATGGATCAGCCCTCTCATGACTCCCCCCAGAAGGGACAGTCCCATAGTAAGGCTGTTTTAAGATTAGTCCCTGGGATTTCTAAGCAAGACAGACAGATAAGCTTGGTGCAAAGGTGTAACAGAGTGTCTGGTAGAGATAAAGGGAGAAAATAAGTTTCTGAAACATGTTTCAAGGTTTAAGATTAAGAAATAGAAAGAGGTTGGGCATAGTAGCTCATGCCTGTAATCCCAGCACTTTGGGAGGCTGAAGTGGGAGGATTGCTTGAGCCCAGGAGTTTGAGGCCATCCTGGGCAACGTAGAGAGAACCTATCTCTACAAAAAATTAGCCGGGCCTGATGGTGCATGCCTCTAGTCCCAGCTACTAGGGAGGCTGAGGTGGAATGATTGCCTGAGCCCAGGAGATTGAGGCTGCAGTGAGTTGTGATTGTGTCACTGCACTCCAGCCTGGGCAACAGAGTGAGACTTCAACTCAAAAAAAAAAAAAAAAGGAAGAAGAAGAAAGGAAAAGAAAAAGAAATACAGAGGAAGATAACTTTAAAAATACATTTTAAGGCTGAAATGCTCTGTTACAGACCTGCCAAGTTTGTGGTGGTTTGCTATGCACCAACAGGAAACTCATATACTCCCTCAGTTCCCACAGAGAGTCCCTGGGATAGGTGGGGAAATCCCATTGTAGGCGTGATGCAAGAGATCACTGCATCCTCGATGTGTGCAGTGGTGGGAAGACTGCCCAGAATCGAGGCTCTTCACCATCTCCTTCCATAGCAATGGCTCTAGTTTCTTTTGCAGAGTGTCTTGTAGCTTTTATACCTAGCATCTAATTTTACCTTCACAATATCCCTCTGGGGTGACTAAAGCAGCTATTATTAAGCTCCTTTACATATGAGGAAACTGAGGCATGGCAGAATTATAATTATTTTAAAGGCCACCCAGTGGCAGAGTCAGGAGTCAAAGTAAAGAATTCTCTCCTGAGCTAGGCTCCTTCCCCAGTGCCAAGGGCAATATATAAGCATGGAAAGAGAGCTACCATTGCCCAGCGCCTGCTAAGTGACACTCACTGCCTCTCCTTGATCAGGGAACCCATACTCCGCTAGTGGAGTTGAGCTGCCTTCTCTGCCCGCCCCTCCACGACCCTGGGGTCTCCATAGCCGAACATACGTTTCGAGGCAGACAGCGTGGTCTCAGGATGGTGTGAGTCCTGCCCTAACCAGCTGGTTCCAGTCACCTGTGCTTCTTCTGGCACTGGTCAGGATGTGTTGAGAACGGTGTTATCATCTCCAAGGTGTTTCACTTGTTGCTGTGGCCTAAGTTGTCTTATGCCATCACCGCCTTTACAGACAAATCAAGGACTATTCTCAGTAGTCAGAATAAGGACACATTTGAGGTTATCACAGACAGTCAGGCACTGCACCGTCAGGCCTGCTTTCAAACAATTATTTTACCCCTGAAGACTTCCACTTGCGATTTAAAACTCTCCAATATCATTTTTTGAAGGAAAATTATCAGTACTCACTTAATTTGTCCACTTAACCGTGATTACTAATCTGGGGTTTGACGCATGTGGGTAAGTAATCAAGAGCGTGCTTTGACTCAAGGATGTGTATGCAGGGATTTATTTTATGACAAGAGCTCTCATTTGCCTTTCTTCTGAAAGCCAGGTATAACAAAATCAAGAAGAAATGTCATTTTGCAGGGATGGATGTCAGTGTTTTGCTATTGCACTTGGGATTCACAGTGCCCCGATGGCTGGAACATTAGATACAAGATATGGTAAATAATTTACTTTTGTTTTGAAACTAAAGAAACTTTTGTATCCTCAAATGACAAAGGTTAAAAGAAACATTTTATATTTTGTGCATCCTTGTGACAAGACAGGCATTATTATCTAGAAGAACCTTGAGAAAACTTGGGAGGGAACATTAACTTTTGGATTTGAGACGTGTCTACTTCTTTCATAGAAAATCTTTGAAATTTGAATAATAATTCTGTGCTGGATGCAGTGGCATGCACCTCTTGTCCAAGCTACTTGGGAGGCCAAAGCAGGAGGATGAATTGAGGCCAGGAGTTAAAGACCAGCTTGGACAACATAGTGAGACCCTGTTTCTAAAAAAATTAGCCAGGTGTAGTAGCTACAGAGGAGTCCTTGTGCTCAGGAGTTGGAGGCCACAGTGAGCCACAATAACCCCACTGCTCTCTAGCCTGGGTGACAAAGTGAGATTCTGTCTCAAAAAATAATAGTGATGATGATGATAATAATAATTCTGGGAAATACACACTTCTGACACTATATATTTATAGTGTATATATATATATATGATTTTTTGTCCCACATCGCCCAATTCTGTGACAGCTGCTGGTGTCCAACAATTTAATTCCATTTCGACACTTTTGTAGTTAGTGTCAGATCCCACAAGTTAAGGGATCTGTCTCACAAGACTGCTCCCACTTCAGATGGCAGTTGCAAATCTGGGCTTCTCATATTTCTGACCAATTGGTTGTAAATTGAGGGTTCCCATGACCCCTCCTTATATTTGATCATTTGCTAGAATGCCTCTGACAAAGACACTCTTCTTTGACCAAAACTTTAGTCAGACTCCTCTGAGGTCTCTGCTCGACTCGGCCTAAACTTGGACTTCTCTCTCTGTCCTTGTCGAATCAAGTTTGAGCAAGAATTCCACTAAGTCATTTTAGGGAAAAATCCCCTACCCTTGCTATGATAAGACCAGCCTGGGCAACATAGTGAGACCTCAAATCTACAAAAAATAAAAAACATTAATGGGGTGTGGAGGTGCATACCTGTATCCCCAGCTATTTGGAAGGCTGAGACGGAAGGATTGCCTGAGCCCAGGAAGTAGAGGCTGCGATGAGCTGGATGGATGCCACTGAACTCTAGCCTGGGTGACAGAGTGAGACCCCTAACTCAAAAAAATTTTTTAAAAAAATGACATTTGATTTTAACTATGTATATACTGATGTAACTACTTAAATCAAGTGAAATAGTTCATTTTAATTAACATATGCTTAGCCTTGAAATCTGTCACAGCCTGAAAGTGGATACAGCATCCTTTGGTTCCCAAAGAAAACAAGTTGATGTTTGTTTTTGAAACATTTTGGTTTGTGAAATTGATAGAAAGGTAAATGCACTTTCCAAAACCTTCCGTCTTCCTTGCTGGACACTGGACAGGCAGCCGTGTTAACAAACATAAGTCCTCAATGCGAACGACCCTGACAGACACATCTCTTCTTCCCTTTGCCTGCCCCTAGGGGCATCTCCCCTCCCCTAATCTCTTTTCTCTAATCCCTGTAGTATCCCCGAGTGTCATCTTGGGCAGAGGAGGTGCTGGTTTCTAGACTGAGTTCTCGGGTTCCTTCAGGGGCTTAGCATCCCCAGAGACCATTTTCTTCCTTAGTTCTCCTCTCTCATCCCTCCTTACTTCTTTCTAGAGGTCTACTCTCTAACTTTCTCCTCTTCTGCTTCTGAGGCCATGCCAGTCCCAAACCCTAGGGGTTGGAGGAATACTGAAAATCTACTTCTGTCTTCCTCTCTGTCTCACTTCAAAATCTTGCCATCTTCACTCAAGCAGCTCAAATATCACCTCCTCCAGAGAGCCTTCTCTGATTGTCCCAGCTGAAAGGACTGCCATGGCACTTTACTGGATCTCTCAACACAGCTCATCACTTTTTTTTGGAAACAGGATCTCACTCTGTCACCCAGGCTGGAGTGCTGTGGCATGATCACTCTTCACTGTAACCTCAAACTCCTGGGTTAAAATGATCCCCTGCCTCAGCCTCCCTAATAGCTAGGACTACAGGTATGTGCCACCACACCCTGCTAATTTTAAACATTTTTTTAGGGACAGGGTCTTGCTATGTTGCTCAGGCTGGTCTTGAACTCCTGGCCTCAAACAATCCTCTTGCCTCAGCTGCCCAAAGTGCTGGGATTACAGGTGTGAGCCACCACACCCAGCCTCATTTTCTTCATATCACATATTAGTACAGTCTCCTCTTATCTTCTGAACCCAGACGGCACCCCATCAATAGTAAGCGGTTTTGTGACTGAGTGAATCTTTACTTACTCTTGCTGGGGCTACAGCAAATGGGAGTTACATTCTTAGCTCTCGGGTTGTCCGTTGATGCATTTTCTGTCTGTTGTACAGTTCTCTGGCACTTTTATACTATACAGTCATGCACCACATAAAGTTTTGGTCAATGACAGACTGCATAGAGGTATAAGAGTCTAATACCATATTTTTACCCTACCTTTTCTAAGTTTAGATACACAAATGTAGCATCACGTTACAGTTGCCTATGGTGTTCTGGACTATGTGTTGTACAGGTTTGTAGCCTAGCAGCAATAGGGTGCAGTAGGCCCAGGTGTGGTAGGGCTACACTACCTAGGTCTGTGTAAGAGTACCCTATACTGTGGACACCATGACGAAATCACCCAACAACGCATTTCTCAGAACGTGGCCCCATCGTTAGTGACATCTGACTGCACTTTGGTCTATAGCCTGGCTCTCCGGGGAGCAGCCTCTTATAAGCTGAGATACAGCTCCCATAAACCACACTGTCCATATGGAGACCCATTTTGGGTTCTCTGTGATTTATATTAGAAACTTTGGAAATATAATACCCTGTCCTTCAAGGGAGAACAGTCACAGGGTTACTCGACAACTTAAAAGGAAACAGAAAACTCGTTTTCTAACCAGAGGAATGGTGACTAGTTATCCCTCATTTCCAACAAGGCCCCCAAAGAAAATTCTAACGATTAAGCCCAGATGCTCAAAGGAATGGAACTAATCACACTCAAAACAAAAATGTTTTCAGCATCAAGTCTCAAAGTGTGGGATCTGTCATTAATGGAAAAACACACCTTAAATGTTGTAAAATATATGAGATTTAAAAATCCTAGTCCTACTGGCCTTGTGGTTTTACGTTCTGAAAGTGGGTAACACACAAATACTCATTGATCTTCATCTGTTAAAACTTTACCTGGGAATTTCCAACTTGAAGGTATTTAGTGAGAGTGAACGATGTATCAAGGGCACAGAGGCTTTGGTTTCTAAATGGATGATCTCGTACAAAGAGTCGATTCAGGATGTGGCAGCTGAGGATTGGGTAGTGTGGCTTCTGTCTCAGCCGTTTCTAGGAAGTGCTGCCCAGTGACTGTTTTCTAGGGCAGAGCCTGTAGGAGGCAGGTGGAAAGGCTACTTCGTAAACTCTCCAGTGTCCTACTTTTGACGTAAGCATTCCCCAAAGCAAGTACGTGGTTCTTCTGTTAAATTTTATCAGGAAAAAAAAAAAAAATCCATGGATTGGGTGGAATATAAGTGAAAATCCAGATGTTGGCTGCAGATGGGCTTTTTAAATATACAAACAACTCCCTTCCTGCTTGTAAATGACATGAAGAAACAGTGAGCTTTCTCCAAGTTTAAACACATCAACACAGCAATGGTGCCACGTGTCTCCTGTGTCTCTGCTTTGCCAGAGAGAGTAATTGAAACAGATGCTCAAGTGTCCTCTCTGCTGCTGACTTCCCCACAGGTCCACATCACTTTTTCCCCGCTGATCTAACCCTGGCAAAATTCGGGGAAAAGTGTTCTTGCAGTAACTGGGTTTTTGTTTTGTTTTTCTTTTGTTTTGAGTCAGGGTCTCTGTCACCCAGACTGGAGTGCGGTGGCGTGATCACGGCTCACCACAGTCTCGACCTCCTGGGCTCAGGTGATCCTCCCTCCTCAACCTCCTGATAAACTGGGACTACAGGCATGTGCACCGCCGTGCCCGGCTAATTTTTAAATTTCTTGTAGAGACGAGGTCTTGCTTTGTTGCCCAGGCTGGTCTCGAATTCCTGGACTCAAACAATCCTTCCGCTTCAGACTCCCAAAGTGCTGGGATTACAGGCGTGGGTTACTGCCCCCAGCCATTAGTTGGTGTTTGACTGAGGCCCATGCCATAGAAAGTTTTGTTCTTGGGCTTTTTGTGTTTGTGGCAAATGTGATTTAAAGTCGGTGGAAAGCTGTGGAGTTGAGTCCGTGAGTTCAGAGAAGGCCAGCTGAAGAATGTCACTGTATTTATAGCAAGGGCAAAGTAGAAGCAGTGGTGCCTGTGTCCTGAAGGAACTTTCTAGAAGGCAGCACCAACCAACCTGTTGCTTGCCTGCAGGAAACCTTAAAGGGTTTCAGCCTTTCCCACAGGCTGACAGGGTACCCCTCCTTCTGACCCGGCCTTATTTTCTGGCCTCATCTCTTGCTGTCCCTCCTTGCCACTTAGGTTTCAGCCACACCAAGGAACATTCCTTCAACCTATGCCACTTCCACATCTCAGCCAGTGCTGTTCTCCTAGGCCCTGGCATCATTTATAGTTCATGACCTCCCCTCAACTCCCACCTCATCCCTAAGACTCTCACATGACCTTCAGGAATCAGCACAGGCTCCCAGGGGAAGAGACCTCTGCTGGGCCCTGCCAAAAAAGCAGCTAGCCCTGTGCTGTGCTGGCGTGACTCCCTGGCAACCCTCCCCCTAGCACTTTTCACCCCCTATGGTCACTGCCTACCTCCCCCAGCCAAGCAGCAAGCTCCATGGTGTCAAGAACTACGCATTTAGTAGGCACTCAACTACCCTCTGAGGGAGACGAGAAGGCAGGTTTAAAATGGAGCACGAGGGATTCGGGTTAGTCTTCAGAGTGACTTTCCAATGCAAGTAGCCAAAGATGTATAAATCTTGGATTTCAGGAGGCCAGTGAGTCTCTGGTGCTGGGTTAAAAGTTCTTGGGGTTTATGGCTGCCCAGAATAGTTCTGAAGACACCAGGAATTTAGGTGATTGTTAAACCTTGGGAATGCCAGCCCTTCGGAGGACAAAAATGAGGTTCCTTCATCCTTCATCAGCCTACGCTGAGGCAATGCTTTGCATGGAACCTGAGGCAAAAAGAGAGAGATATGGACAAGTCAAGCAAGTATACCTCAGACAATTAGTTATTTATTATTATAAGTGGATGACTTGATACAAAGTTTTCTCCTCTACTCTGACCCTGTGCTCTTCCCATGTTGTGGTATTAAAATGTCTTTGTATGACGGGATAGTGATAAGACAATTAGAGAGTCCTTACTTGGCAGACTGGAACTTGGTGTGGAGGCTAAAGCAACTCCATCTTGGATGCTCATCTGCCATGTTGGCTTCTGGTTAACTCGTCTTGGGAAGGCCTCTAAGGTTTCTTGCTTATCTATTGTTCCTTGTGTAAGAGCAGGTACTCACCATAAATCTTGCCCTGAGGTCAAATAACCTTGATGCTGTCATATTTCAATTGTCCTACGCATCCCTTCTGAATCACCTTTCCCTGTGGTATACATACTCTGGGTTCCGGGGTAACCCAGGCATGGGGTCCACTTTATCTCGCCATCACCCTGAGACACAGACATGGTTTCTGTTTGTAAGTCACTATTACATGTTTCTTTCTGAGAAACTGAACAGGTCAGAGCTTCCTCCGGCCTCTCAGCTTCCTCACACTTTAGGGGTAGGTTTGCATAGACCCGCCCACCATGAAACACACAGCAAAACTTGCGCCAGGTGTGGCGGCTCACGCCTGTAATCCCAGCACTTTGGAAGGTCAAGGCAAGAGGATTGCCTGAGCCCAGGGGTTCGAGACCAGCCTGGGCAACTTGGTGAGACCTTGGCTCTACAATAAATCAAAAAATTAGCTAGGTGTGGTGGCACGTGCCTGTAGTCCCAGCTATTCGGGAGGCTGAGGAGGAAGGAGCGCCTGGGCTCAGCAGGTCAAGGCTGCAGTAGCATGCCACTGGACTTCAGCTTGGATGATAAAGTGAGACTCCAGATCAAAAACAAACAAAAAACATGCTATCCTTGTAGGGTGGGGAGTAGTGAGAAAGAAATTCAACTCCTACTCCACACCACTCTAAATAAGAAATTCCAAAAGGCAAAACTAAAAAACTTCTAGAAGATTGTACTTCTTTTTTTTTTTTTAAGGCAAGGTTTTGTTTTGATGACCAGGCTGAAGCGCAGTGGCATGATCATGACTTACTGCAGCCTTGACCTCCTGGGCTCAAGTCATCCTCCTGCCTCAGCCTTCTGAGTAGTTGGGACTATAGGTGTGTACCACCACACCTAGCTGATTTTTAAATTTTTTTAAATTTTTAAATTTTTAAATTTTTTTGAGTTGGAGTCTCACTGTCGCCCAGACTGGAGTGCAGTGGCACGCTCCCGGCCACCGCAGCCTTGACCTGCTGGGCTCCGGCGATCCTTCCGCCTCAGCCTTCCAAGTAGCTGGAACTACAGGCGCGCACTACCACACTCGGCTAATTTTTGATTTATTGTAGAGATGAGGTCTCGCCAAGTTGCCCAGGTGGGTCTCGAACCCACGGGCTCAGGCAATCCACTCACCTCAGCCTCCCAAAGACGCGGGATTACAGGCTGAGCCACCGAGCCCGGCTGATTTTTTATTTTTTATAGAGGAGGGGTCTCACTGTGTTGACCAGACTGACCTGAACTCCTGGCCTCAAACAATCCTCCTGTCTTGACCTGAGATTACAGCTGTGAGTCACTGCACCCAGTCCAGGAATATACTTATTTCTGAATATCCTTGAAGTAGAAGAAGGGTTTCTTAAATAAGATACAACAACTCTAATCATAAATAGAGAAATCTGATTACATTTCAAACTATTCATCAAATCACACCATAAAGAATGGGCGGGGGATGGTGGCTCAAGTCTGTAATTTCAGCATTTTGGGAGGCCAAGGTGAGAAGATTGCCTGAGCCCACAGGTTTGAGACCAGCCTGGGCAGCTTGGTGAGACCTCATCTATAAAATATATTAAAAAATTAGCTGGGTGTGGTAGTCGTGCCTGTAGTTCTGGCTACTTGGAAGGCTGAGGTGGAAGGATCACTGGAACCCAGCAGGTGGAGGCTGCAGTGGCTGTGAACGTGCCATTGCACTCCAGCCTGGGTGATGGAGTGAGACTCCAACTCAAAAACAAAAAAGGAATGAAGCTGTGTCATAGAATGAGATACTGGCAACACATATAATTGACAAATACTATCCATACTTCATATACATATGTGCATATGCTATGGTTTTAATGTTTCTGTCCCTTCCAAAGTTCATGTTGAAACTTAATCTCCAATGCAATAGTATGAAAGAGGTTTGGCCTTTAAGAGGCTTTGACCTCATGAATGGGATTAGGCATCTTTATAAAAGGGCTTGATGGAAGAAGTTCACCTCTTTTCACGCCTTCCATCCTTTCTGCCAGAGGATAAAGCAACATGGCACACTGTCTTGGAACCATGGATAGGCCCTCATCAGACACTCAAAATACCAGTGCCTTGATCTTGGATTTCCCAGTCTCCAAAACTGTGAGGATAAGTTTGTCTTATTTATAAATTACTCAGTCTCTGGTATGTTTTATAGCAGTACAAATGGACTAAGACAGTACCCATATAAGCACTGTGTGCTTATACATGCACACAACTAAGAAATAGATAACCTAATAGAAAAGTGGGTAAAATACTTCAACAGGAATTTCACAAGAGTGGAAATCGAAATGGCCAATAAATAAATGAAAAGTGCTCAACCATATTCGTACCCAGGGAAATGCAAATTAAAACCTGTTATGACTTTAAGAAGCCGAGGTGAGAGGATTACTGAGCCCACGGATTTGAGACCAGCCTATGCAACTTGACCAGACCTCCTCTCTATAATAAACAAAAAAATAAGCTGAATGTGGTGGCACGTGCCTGTAGTTCCAGCTACTTGGAAGGCTGAGGCAGGAGGACTGCCTGAGCCCAGCAGGTCAAGGTTGCGGTGGCCGGGAGCATGCCACTGCACTCTAGCCTGGGTGAGAGTGAGACTCCAACTCAAAACAAAACAAAGACAAAAAAGCCTATTATGAGATACCCACCACATTGGCAAACATTTAAAAGTCTGATGTTACTAAGTGATGGGAACAATGTGGAAGCAATGGAAATCCTCACACTCTGCTGGGGGGAGGGCACAATGGTTGTGTCATTTTGAAAAACAAATTGGCATCAACTCAAAGGGTTAAAGATGTGCATAATCCCATGGCCCTATAGTTTCCCTCCCACACGTACATCTTAGAGAAATGTGCACAGGCACACTGAAAGCAGCTCAAAGTCCACCTCTAGCCTGGCTGGAACTATGACAGAGCAGCTGGCAATGGGGTCGTTTTAGAAAGCGATGAGAGAGAATAATCTACAGACTGCAACTAAGCAGAAAAATACATAATACAAATGATGTGATTCCATTTATACAAGTTTTAAAACAGGCAAAATAGCCGGGCACAATGGCTCATGCCTGTAATCCCAGCACTTTGGGAGGCAGAGGTGAGAGGATTGCTTGAGCCCAGGAGTTTGAAACCAGTCTGGGCAATTTGGCAAGACCTCGCCTCTATAATCAATCAAAAAATTATCCGGGCATGGTGCTGTGCACCTGTGGTTCCAGCTACTTGGAAGGCTGAGGTGGAGGAATCTCCTGAGCCCTGTAGGTAAAGGCTGTGGTAGCTGTGACTGTGCCACTGCACTCCAGCCTGGGTGATAAAAGTAAGACTCCAACTCAAATAAAATAAAACAAACACAACTGGCAAAACCAAACTGTGTTGTTTGGGATGCATACATAAGAAGAATCATACAGGAAAATGACTATCACACAAGTCAGAAAACTCTTGGGGAGGGGAAGAGAGTTCTGACCTGCCAGAGACAGAGGGGTGGAGTTTTTAAGGTGCTGCCAATATCCTAGTTCTTACTTGGGTCAAAGCTACATGAATGTTTGCTTTATATTATACTGTACATATGTTTTATGCTCTTTTCTGTATGCATATTTCACAAACAAGTTGCCCAACTCTAGATGGACAACTGAAGTTGGGAAAGACTTTCAGGGGGAAGAGGTTAGGTCTGGGTCTTTGTACTTTGTATTTCTAATTCTCTTGATAATGTCCCTCCGACAACTGGAGGGGTGAGAAGGTGATACCATGACAGTGATAGCCAAGGTTTCAGTTGGTAGGGTGGGGTGGGGACTCATGGAGGCCAAGGCATCCATGGGGGAGAAGCTACAAAACTAAGTATATATTTCCAAGGCAGGCACTCGGGGTCTACCGCATTGGAAGCTGTGCCCTTCCATTGGCAACCAAGTTGGTCAGTGGCTATCAAGCAGTTGACTCTTCATGATGGAGATTCTCCAACATACACGCACAGAATAGTCTACAAACGCTTATTTACCCATCCCATCACTCGGCCTCAACAGTGATCAGGAGTCCATCAAGTGGCTTTTGTCATTTTTCCAGTGTGCTCCATGAGAGTAGCCCAGTCCAAGGAAGAATCAAACACATCCTAATGAATTTTTGTCACATTGAGATGGCATTGATTCCAAAGCAGGTGTTCATGGCTTCAGGAACAAAGAACACACACATTCCCATCTCCTGCCCCAGATATTCCCTGGCTCCTGGCTCCATGATCATACGGTGTCTGTGTGCCAGGTGAGGACTCGCTGATGGCGAACGTGGACAGGTCAGTCCTGCTGCAGTGTGCTTCCCCAGGTCCTGCTGTGTGGATGACCCCAGGCAGAGAGAAGCCCTTCGTGAAGTGTTCCTTAGAAAGAACTGGCCCCCTAATTACGTTCCTTCGAGATGTTACCAGATTCAATACCTGCAACTCAGAAGGAAGGGCTGGCAGCTCTTACAAGGTGATGGGACCCCAGCACATCCTCATGCAGAGCCTGCAGCCCAGTCTGGGCAGGTCATCAGGAAAGGGAAGGCTTCTTCCTGTTCCCAAGAAGGGGAAATTCTCCTGTCCTCAAGTCATCTCGCCAGCTCCAGGCTCTCACGGTCCATGTCAAAGAACAATGGTGACTTAAACCTAACCTTGTACCTCAAGAAAGCACACATTCCTGGGGGGAGGGAAGTTTGTCTACTTTCGTGAAGACCACCACAAAGCCCGTTTTGTAACGGAACCACAGTACGGGGAAATATATATGCACGTGTGCTGGAAGTCCTTAGTGGAAATGTCAAGGGCTGTCTTGAACCTACCCAGTCCTAGTTGAAAATGAGTTGCCTGGGACAATGTCCTATTCTACTGGGGATTTCTGTCAGTGTGTGATGAGACATTATCACGTGACCAACCTCTGTTGGCATGTACTGTGTGCAGCTCCGCGCATGTAGGTTCCACGGAAGCTGAGAGGCTCTTTCTGCGGAGATCACTGCCTGGAAAGCTCAGACATCATCCTTGAAACAGAGTAAATGCGCAATGGATCCTTGCATTCACTCTGTGGCTTCCTAACGAAGGAGGCCGGCCTGTCGTCCAACTGTGAAGCCAGAATCCCACAGACAACACACAGGGCACTTCTAGAAAGACAGGTCAAGGATGACTGTATGCAGGACAAACAGGGTAATTTTATTCTCATTTTGCTTTAAAATAAAGATACAACAGAAGTTTTACAATTCAGTATGATAAGACGTGATTTATAATTTTTAACACCTTTAAAAAAAACAAGTGACAACTGAAACAAAGAACTAGTACAAACTTTAAAACCTCTAGAGCAAAGAGAAACTACCTTTCTGATCAAAACATGTGCCACAGCTAAACTTCCCTAGAAAAATGTCTAAGTTTTCTAAGCTAAATTTTCTTAGAAAGGGTTTGTGAAAAGCCTTTAATCTTAAGTATTTAAACTATTTTTTTGTAACCACTAAATGCCTTCACCAACTCATTAATTAAATATTTCCTAAATTTAGGAACCGATGACCAAATGGCCTGAAACATATAAGTCTTGATCTTATTTTCTCAGCTATAAAATACTAACATTTCAAGAAAACAACAAAATATTTTCTAAGCACAAATGCTTTCTGAAAACTTCAATTACCTCTTCTGGCTCAGTACCTGACTGAAATGTTCAAATGTTTATATTGCACACAAAAAAATTTTGAGCAGCATACTTTGTGTGTGTGAGAAGCAGATGAAAAATAAGATTGGAAAAAACCCCTAAACTGTGTTCAATTTACATAATTTAAATATATAGTTTCTATATCTTTAATTAATATAAGTAAAAAGGTAAACTTTAGAACAGCACAGAAATACAAATGTATTTAGAGTTTTACAAAATATATTCAACCCTCCAGACATGCACAATCTTTTAATTTTGGAGTTGTCATACAAGGGAGTACTTTCTTCGTCTTTACAGTGAAAGCAGAAGTCATGTGTACAAAGTTATATACATGAAAAGAATAAAGATCCACATTCCTTTTCTTTGTCCTTGACAAATATTTATGGAATGCTGGAAATTATGGAAAAACAATTCCAATGTTATGAAGTTCAAAGACTTGGAATGAGAAAACTCCTCACGGCACATCATGCTACATGGAACGACAATTGTCTTCGGGTAGTGAGGGCAGCAATTTTCTATCACATTTAAAGGCTACCAAGGGACTGGGGGGAGAAGCCACGAATGCTGCACCCTCTCTGATCAAAGAATCAGGGCATGCAAATGTTTATGCCATTTCAAGAGGCCCAATCAACTCCCCAGTAAAATAACAGGCAGTGGTTAACAGCTACTCTCCACAACAGCTGAGCAGGTCAGTCCATGTGGTAAAGGGTCAGAACACCGCCCTATGTGGAGCTGAAGGCTCCCAAACTCATCACCAGCACCGGAAGGAAAGAAGTCACTGGCTGTGATTTTCATGAAATATGAGATAATAACAAAACCTGCCTGCTTTGTAACTAGCAGAGTAAAATTGTAACTCCTTTCTAAAAGAATTCTTAAAACCTTTAGCATATGAAATACTGCTCTCAAAATACTTTCATTCAGATTTTAAACACCTTGTTCCTCAGTCATGCAACAACTTCTCACTTCTCTCTCTTCCTAATTTGCTTTCTCTTTGACTTTCTAAAGGAAAGCATTCTAGAAAACATCAGATGCTTAGTATAGAACTTAGAAAACAAGATAAGGTTGAGCAAGTCACGTCATATGCTCTGGTTTGCTGCCCAAAGTATAAACTGCTGCTGTGTTCCTGAACATGAAAGTGGATGAGAATCGTTTTAGGGCTGGGGGCTAGTGAATCCTAGTGAATCACTAATGGATTTGGGGATGGACTATTCATACTGTTATGTGAGCTAGTTACATATGCAAAATCATTCCAAGCCTTTTCTGAACATGCAACTTTTTCTAATCATCTAGTCCACCACTGGTAGCTTTAGCTTTAACTCTCTTCCTTACCTATGTCATTGTCATTACAGTGCCTAGTAGGACCTGAAGTATACCAGGGACAAATATTCCTTAAGTTGTCTGGACAGCAGTGAAGCCACTGCCAAGCTACAGATGTAGCCTGAGCGCTTGAAAAAGGCTGGTTGACCCTTGCTCCCTCAGGCCTAGTTACAAATACTCAGTTCTTAGACATAGAAGCCTTGGTAAACGTTGGGGCAAGTGTGGTCACCAAACACCACATCATTACCAGTGCTATGTCAGGAGATGGCCTGATGCTGGCTACTATGGATTACAGAGCCAGTGTTTGGAGGGAGGTTATTGTTTCTAAGCTGGCCACTCGGACGGAGGCCAGAACCCAAGCCTGAAGTATGGAGGCTCATAGGATGAGGTGCTAGGCTTCCTCTGTCTTCAATCTGCCAGCTGCCGTAGGGCCCCTGCTAGCAATGTAATGGTTCCATGCTCCTTGAAAACGTCACCTCCCAGAATCTGATTTGCAACACAGGTATGGTCTTCTGACTATTTCTATGATGAATATTCTGAGATATTCATTTTATGGTGAAAGCCAGTTAAACGACCACTTTAAGAATCAAACTCTTAACTAGAAACATTGATCAAAGTACATATTCAAATGGGGGAACAGGTGATATTAAAGCAAAGTTAAATTTCATGTAACGATTATTTTAGTGGATTCCAAAGCATGGGTTGGACTGCTTTTGAACAGTGAGAGATGGGAGTTTATCCCAGTCATATAAACCAAAAGACAAACCAGCATCTTTACAACTGACCCTCACACAGCTCCTAGCTCCTTGCAGTATGAACTTCTGGCAGCTGACAAGTAACAATTGCACACACAAAAAATACACTATTACACACCAACTAATGATGTGGCCTCATGAAACAACAAGATGTTAGAATGAATTCTGTCGGCCGGGCTCAGTGACTCAGCCTGTAATCTCTGCACTTTGGGAGGCCAAGGCTAATGAATTGCCTGAGCCTGCACATTTGAGACCAGCCCAGGCAACTTGGCAAGACCTTGTCTCTACAATAAATAAAAAATTAGCCAAGCATGGTAGCACGCGCCTGTAGTTCTGGCTACTTGGAAGGCTGAGGTAGAAGGATTGCCAGAACCCATCAGGTCGATGCTGGGGTGGCCGTGAGTGTGCCACTGCACTCCAGCCTGGATGACAGAGTGAGACTCCAACTCAAAAAAAAAAGAGTGAATTCTGTACAGCTTCAGTGCAACACTGATTAAAGTACCTTTTAACATTTTGTTTGGTACTACTTTCTTGTCTTCAAATATTTTCTGAGGTTAACTTTTTTGGTAGAAGTAGAATTAATGGAGGTCTCACTATTAAGTCCTTCAATTTGTCATCACTGAAATCTTGAGTTATCATACTCAAATAGACATTTCCTGACAGAAGTAGAATTAATGGAATTTCATTATTAAGTCCTTTAATTTATTACCACTAAATTCTTGAATTATGCTCAAATGGATGTATGCTTTTAGAAAACACAAACTAGAAAATTAAGAAATATTTAGATTATGTCCCTATGTTCATTTCAAATGCCTTAGGAAAATTTACTTCTTGAATAAACATTTCATAAGAAATAAACCAGATATCATCAGTACCCTCTCTATTTCCCCAATACTCTATGTCATATGTAGATTATACTCACAGTATACTTTCCAAGCATCCTTTGTTCCTGGAGGCAGTCTGTTCTCCGTAGGTACTTCCTGAGAACACCCATCCCAGGTCCCCTTGAAAAGCAAATAAGCATGGCAACCATGTGAGGTCCAGCTGTGTATAAACCATCAGTAGATGGCATACACGTGCATGTGTCCAACAGGAAACCAGACGTCCTTTCTGACAGATGGCTGATGTCATGTCTGCAGCTTTCTTCTCTTGCCTCTTGCTTTGCTGAGTATGAACTAACATGAAATTTCTATTTAGCATTTATGGATTATTTTGCTTTTCTAAATACTTTTAGAGAGGAGTAGGGAGTGATTACAGGAGAATTTTTAGTCAGGGAAGTAGGAAGGTCAAATGCCTTGAAAAGCTTTTTGAAGAATAAGACTAAGAGAAAATCTGTGGGTCTGCAAATTCCCAATGGAAAACTGTTCAAAAGAAGAAACAAAAGGCAAAAACTAGATTTTAAAAATGCATGTGAGAGACTGAAACATGCCTAGAGTTGACAGCATGGACACATAGGTCATTGAAAGTACTGCCCTATAGACACATTCATGCGAAACTGCTTCAACACACTGTAACCAGCACTGTGCTAGTTCTCTACACACTTACTTGACAATTAAGAAGAGGAGGAAAACACAGTAATACTCTTTGATGCCTCAAAGCAAGCTTTTAAGAATTTGTTAAGAACAGACTAAAAATATAAAACAAAAAGCAACCACTCCTCAAAATGACCATCTCTGACTTTCATGTTTTGGGGAGAAAGTAAACTGATAAATATGTGTATGTGTTTTGCTTTGTTTGAATCAGGGTCTTACTCTATCACCCAGGCTGGAGCGCAGTGGCACACCCACAGTTCACTGTAGCCTCGACCTCCTGGGCTCTGGCAATCCTTCTGCTTCAGCGTCCCAAGTAGCTGGGACTACCGGCATGTGCCACCACCATGCTGGCTAAATTTTTTTTTTTTTTTCTGAGTGGATTGCCTGAGCCCGCGGGTTCGAGACCCGCCTGGGCAACTCGGTGAGACCTCATCTCTACAATAAATCAAAAAATCAGCCGGGCATGGTAGCGCGTGCCTGTAATTCCGGCTACTTGGAAGGCTGAGGTGGAAG
>CAUYQG010065824.1:0-30442 GCA_963574415.1 Tarsius wallacei | reverse complement strand
GTACAATTTGGGTTTTGTTTTCAAACTTTTATTTTTGCGGGGGCCCGTTTGTGTGGGCCCCCCCACCCCCCCCCCCCCCCCCCCCAGTTTCCCGCTACCACCAATCCTTTTTTTTTTTCTTTTTTTTTTTGAGTTGGAGTCTCACTCCGTCGCCCAGACTAGAGTGCAGTGGCCGCTCCCGGCCACCACAGCCTCGACCTGCTGGGCTCCGGTGATCCTTCCGCCTCAGTCCAATCCTTATAGTATTACAATAGTTCAAGGTCTGCTTATGAGTGAGAACATGTGATACTCGTTCTTTGTTTCTGTGAAAGATCACTCAGTATTATAGACTCTAAGTCCATCCAGATTGCTGCGAAGTTCATGATATTATTTTTCTTTGTGGCTGTGTAATATTCCATCGTGTATATGTACCACATTTTTTTAATCCAGTCGTCTTTGGATAGGCAGCACGGTTGGTTCCATATTCTTGCTATTGTGAACAATAGTGGCAGCTTCTTGAACAAGCAGCAGCATTACATCCACACAGTTGCTCTCTAGTGGCAGACAACATGGACCAGGCTGTGTGCTGTCTGTGTTCTTGGACAAATCCAAGTTCCTTCAGTGGTCACATTTGAGCAGATGGAGGGCCAAGGATTTCGACTATTTTTTATAGCAAATCTTTTTCATTTGGAACATAGCTTAGCATCTTTTCTAATAAAGAGGGTATTTCAGGTTCTAGAAATACCATGGCTACTGTGTGTGTTGTGTTTAGTCATTTTCTTGTTATGATGTAAGAAAGTCATTTTTTATACTACATGGCAAATTATAATGTTATGTAGTATTTGCAACATTTAACCAATTTATGGCCAACACATTAAAAATATCCTTAGGTTCCTTCAATATTGCTGTAGTTTTGTGTTTGTTATTCGTATACTTTTTGTTATTCAGGTTTATACTTTTTTCTTCAGCATGTATGCCTTAGCCTATACGGGGGTGCCAAAAAAATGTATACACATTTTAAGCGATGTTATGTTTTACTTTTCGATTGAATTAAGTTACAGTAGCAATGTGTAGGATAACGTTTGCTCAATTGTGCTTCTGCCATTTTCTTTGACTGTCGCATGAGGATGCTAGTATTCATTTGATTAATGCCATCTTTTGAGCAAATGTCATACTTAAAATGTGCATACATTTTTTTGGCAACCCCTGCATAAGGAATGGAATCTCAAAGGAAAATACAATGTTTCACCTTACTTTTAAAACTTCCTAATTAATTTTAACATGGCCCCCAAGTGGTGTCAGTTGTATGTTTAAATTTAAAAGGTGATTGAACTGAAGATCTAAAGATATTTAAGCTGTATCAGTTGCATTTTCTTACTTTGCTCCCATGTGATTCTCTCTTCCATTAAAAAAAAATACTGCTGCGTTGTTTTAATTTATTGTTACAGTTGAACAGCTTCTCATAAGTTTATGTGCCACATGTATTTCACCTCCTATAAATTGATTCATATCCTTTATCCTTTTACCTATTGAATTTCGAATTTTTCTTAATACTTTCTGTGAGCTTTTTATTTTATCTTATGTTTTGAGTTGGAGGTCTCACTCTGTCATCCAGGCTGGAGTGCAGTGACATGAGCATGGCTCACCGCAGCCTTGACCTCCTGGGCTCAGACGATCCTTTTGTCTCAGCCTCCCTAGTAGCTGGGACCACAGGTGTACATCAGGCTCGTCTCGAACTCCTGGGCTCAAGCAGCCCTCCCACCTTGGCCTCCCAAAGTGCTGGGATGACATGCATGATCCACTGTCTGGCCCCAAGTGATTTTCAAAGTTCGGGAAATTTTTGAAATTTCTTGCCCTGGGAAGGATGAACTGAATACATGTTCACTTCACCACATAGAACCTGGTGTTGGGAGTGTCTTTTAAACCTTGATCAGATGGACTTGAAAACCATTTAGAGAGAATGGGGCACACGTTTGTAGTGTATGAATTTTGGATCTAACTCTGCATGGAGAAATCTGTGTTATATGTTTATTCCTATAGAGAACTAGAATGTAACTATTGAGATCTTAATGCTCCTGATATTTCTTTTTATTTATTTATGGAGTCTTGCTATGTTTCCCTGGGCTCAAGAGATCCTCTGGGTTTGTACTTGACCTGGTTTTGCCCCTAGATGCTGTACTCCTTGCAGAGTTCATCTGCACAGCTGTAGCCCTGTGACATGATTACCAAATAAATCTCTGGGTGGAGGGAGCCTGTCTTGCTTCTTGGCCAAAGGAAATGTAGTTCCCTAAGATAGAAACAGAGGAACCTCCAGCCCTTCCTACATCTTTCCTGTTGTAGGAAGTATCGTTTCCTACAGAGAATGTCAACGCAAGGTAGGAAGTGGGGGCTGTAGGGTCAGACTGAGGTCAGGAATTGGGGAAGGGATAGGAAGGGTGTGTGTCTCTGGAGTTGCCGAGGAAGGACATGCTTATCACCTGCACTACATGTTTTGAATGATGACGGTTTCTTCAATATACTGAGCAGCAAAAAGCCTTATTATATGAGAGGCTCTACAGCAAGTGGTTAGAGCATTTGCCAGATGCAGCCATTTTTAGCATCATTGAACTCTACAGTGAATTTTAAATTGTGCTTGTTGAGGGGAGACCAGAGTTAGATTAAGCCAGTTGTTCTCAAAGTCTGGTCTCTGGACCAGCTATATAAATGTCACCGGGAACTTGTTAGAAATGTAGATTCTTAGAGCCCAGTAGTCTGTGTTTTCAGGCAATTATAAATGTATGCTCAAATTTGAGAACCACTGGCCCAGCCAATTCTACCTAATTGTGGTGGCAAAGTCACAATGTTGAGAAAACTCATTGTGAAAACTTCACTACTTGCTAGAACATCTTTGTGGGGTTTTTTGTTTGTTTGTTTTTTGAGTTGGAGTCTCACTCTGTTGCCCAGGCTGGAGTGCAGTGGCACACTCACGGCCACCGCAGCCTCAACCTGCTGGGCTCTGGCAATCCTCCCACCTCAGTCTTCCAAGTAGTCAGAACTATAGGTGCATGTTACCACACCCGGCTAACTTTTTTTTTTTTCTTTTTTAATTGTAGAGACAAGGTTTTGCCAAGTTTTCCGGGCTGGTCTCGAATCCGCGGGCTCAGGCAGTCCACTCTCCTTGGCCTCCCAAAGTGCTGGGATTGCAGGCTGAGCCACCAAGCCCAGCCTAGAACATCTTTTAAAGTTCATTTAGGGATGACATTTGTCTTACAGAGAATGCTGTTTCAAGTTGAAGGGCAGAATAGACTGCTTCACTATAGATACCAGTAACATGTAACACTGTTCTTACAGTTGGAAAATACTCCCTATTCATGGCTACAGCTCACCTTGGAATCTAAATTCTGCCAGATTATAATGGAAGAGAGCGTTTCAACTTGCCTCCTTTTTCATTTTAAATATTTATTCCCTGGTTTTATTAATACTTTATATATGCAGTGACCTGTGAAAATTCTGTTTTCATGGCTTTGTGATGGCAAGAGTTGATTTAAGTAGTTCATTGGTTCAGAAGCACTCGGTACACAAAAATTATCTAGACGTTTTATTTAAAATGTAGACTCTTGGCCGCTATACCTGGAGATTCTGATTTCATACACTTGACATCGTGCCCAAGAATCTGCATTTTTAACAAGCACCACCCTCACCAGCCTGCTCTCTTCCGCCTTACTTCCCCTTCGAGTGTTTATGGTGCATGTGCCTCAGACCACAGTTTGAGAAACACTTGCTACATTTCCAAGGAGAGTGGTGATTCATCTGATTATAATTTTACCTTGGGGAATTCCAAGATAATATTCATGAATTTCTGAGAATATTTGCAGATATGAATCTTAATTGCTAGTAATGAAGCTACCTGATTGTTTAATATTCACTAGAAAATTGCACAGACATACTGGGGATAAAATTACTTGGAAAGTCATGAGTAGTCTTCCCAGGTTAAAAATGCCCCAGAAGACTGCTTTGACAGTGTACTATTATAACACAAACCCAATCAGACTTAAACATTTGTAGTTCTATAATATTTTCTGAATATGATATTTCTGTTAGGAGGACTAGATTCATCTAAAACGGCAGGAGTAGACTCATCTAAAATGACTTGTAATTTTTTCTTATGTAAGATTGTCAAAATAAAATTGTGTCTAACTTCCAGAAAAATGATTAAGGAACAAGAATGGGGCCTGAAGCATTTTTCACCTTTTTTTTTTCCCCTGTTCTCTTAAGAGAAAGCCTTTAGTCACTGCTTTCTCTATGCCCTGCTACTTCAGGATTCAGTTAGGGCTGGATATTATTGGCTAAGATGAGGTTAAGAAAAAAAGGTGAGTTAATGGCTAAGTGTATTCAATAAAAATATTTAGTAAGTGATAACGCAGATGCTGTGAAGATGGCAAAAATATTAAAGGTGGCACATGCATGACCAAAGTTGGGGAAGTACTGTTTTTTGTCTTTTATTTTTTTAAGTCAAGGCTTCACTCTGTCACCCAGATTGGAGTGAGGCACAGCCTCTACCTCCTGGGCTCAGGCAATCCTCCAGCCTTGGCTTCCCAGAGTAGCTAGGATTGCAGGCATGAGCCAGCATGCCCAGCCAGGACGTACTGTTTTAAACAAATACTCAAGGCAGTTTTCAACAGTTTTTGAAAGTCTTTAAAATAATATACAAAATAAATTATAAAGTTGAAGTGCTATGTCACGTTGGAAGGAGATATGCACTTGGTATAGCATGGCTCTTTAGCTGTAAATTCTCATTCAAAGTAACATGTATTCCCTTTAAATAGTACTTTTAAAACACTAAGCTTATAATAATCCTTGCTAATATCATTTATATGCTTTTACTAAAGCTTTTGTTCCTAATTAAGTACAGTTTTCTATCTTCTGTAGGACACTTGTGAAAAAACTACTGTTAAGCTTTGTTTAAATGATTTGCTTTTCTTTATTACCTTCTTTTTTTTCTTTTTTCTTGAGTTGAAGTCTCACCATGTCGTCCAGGCTGGAGTGCAGTGGCACTGCATGCTCATGGCTACCGCAGCCTTGACTCACGAAACTTAGGTGATCCTTCTGCCTCAGCCTTCCAAATAGCTGGAACTATAGGTGCGCATCACCATGTCCAGCTAACTTTTATTTATTTATTTAGTTTTAAATTGTAGAGATGAGATCTCACCAGGTTGCCCAGTCTGATCTTGAACCCCGGGGTTGAGGCAGTCCTCTTGCCTCTGTCTCCCAAAGTGCTGGGTTTAGAGGTATGAGCTACCATGCCCAGCCTTATTACTCTCTTTTTAAAATAACAGTTTTATTGAGATATAATTCACATTCTGTAAAGTTCACCCTTTAGAAGGGTATAATTTAGTGGTTTTTAGTATATTTACAGAAGCGTACAGCCATCACCACTGTCTAATTTTAGGATATTTTCATCACTTCAGAAGAAATTCCTGTGCCCATTAGCAGTCACTTTCCGTTCTCCTGTTCCCCTAGTTCCTGACAACTACTCATCTACTTCCTGTCCCTGTTGATTTGCCTGTTCTGGACGTTTCATGTAAATGGAATCATGCAGCATGTGGCCTTTTGTATCTGGCTTCTTTCACTTAGCGTAGTGTTTACAGGGTTCATCCTTGTCGTAGCATGTGTCAGTACTTCATTTCTTTCCATGGCTGAATAATGTTCCATTGTATGGATAGACCACATTTTGTCTGTCCATCAGTTGATGGGCATTTGGGTTGTTTTGCTCTGTGTGTGTGTTAACTGTGTTAGACAGTCACTGAATGGCTCTGTAGGGCTGTCCTGGAGGAGGCTCGTGTAGTAAGTGGGGAACAGACTGAGTCCCTTCTGATCACAGATTTGAGGAGTCTGTGTCCGTAACTTCTTTGTGCTAGTAAAACATATTCTCCTAAGAGCTGGAGTAGCTTTTTTTCCTCCCTAGCAGAACATTTGTTATTTTAAAAGGAAATATTTTTACGTTGCTTCTTTAAGGACTGAATTTCAAAAGTAGTTTCTATTAAAAGTAGTATTCTTCAACATTTCTGAAGGGGAAATCTTACTGAAAGAGTTGGTCTTTTTGTCTATACTTTATTTTCCAATCTCTTCATTTTTACCCTACCGAACCCTGTAACTCAGCTCTATTAATTAGATTCTGTTTCTAGTACATGAGTATTTATAGACGATAAGAAATTATATTAGTTCGAATAGAGTTTAAAATGTTTTGTTAATTTTTATCCTAGAATAAGAACAAAAAAAAAATCACTGAATGGTGGGACAAAGACTTCCTCTTTAAATATTAAACCAATTTTTTATTATTAAAGCCTACATTAATTGAATTATATCCACAAAAGTGCTCAACAGTATTTATATTGGGCCTGTGGGAGCAAAGCACTTCATGGAATAACAATCCTTCCTTTTGCATCTGCTGTAGTCATGTCTTGTTTCAACAGCGGCACTCAAAACCTGGACCCACCATTCTGCAGTGGGGACAGTGACTTAACTCGCATGTGTGTAGGATTATGAAGGTTTAGAAACCGTGTAACAGTCCATATATCCTGAATTGGCAAAATATGATCCAGAAACTATTCTTACCATCAGACTCTGGGCTAGATATTCTCGGAATTGGAAGATAGCAGAAAGGGACATGAGAATGAAAAATTAGAAAACAAACCCATGTTTGCATGAAAGAACTGAGGTTGTTCAGCTGTTGAATAGAAGACTCAGGCAGTGTCATGAGAGCCCTCCCAGCCATTCAGAGTTTGTTTATAACAATCTTCTTCCTCTGAATAGAGAGTAGTAGGGAGAAATTTGAGAAGGCATATGTCAACAAGGCTAGTTCTTTTGGGTTATGAGGAGGCCTAAAACATGGGTTTGTTTTCTGATTTTTCGTACTTATGTCCCTTTCCACTATCTTCCAATTCCGAGACTATCTAGCCCAGTGTCTGATGGCAAGAATAGTTTCTGGATTGTATTTTGCCTATTCAGGATATATGGAATGTTACATTGCTATATCATCATTAATACATGCTTTTAGCTTTAACAACAGTGCTGTTTAATATTATGAAATTGTATATAGTTAAGTTTTATTAGGTCAGGATTAAAAAATACCTTCCATTTGGTGTGATGTGTAGAGTTACTCCTTCAAACGTGAGACCTGCAATATAGTATAACTTTCCTGTAAGCGGCAGGATGTGGTGGTGTTTAAGAGTGATGGGGAAGACTGGTGATGGTGGGTATCCACGTTTGTATGGGGAGGGCTCTTGACCTGTTTCAGTGTTGCCTGCTTGGCTCAGTTCATGGGTTTAGAATCTAATGTACTTCTCTGTGCTTTAAATGGCCATTTTTGATCTAGGCTTAGATTGTGCTTCAGGCAGTAGAGTGTTGTGTTAAGAGTTCAGGGTCTGGAGCCAGAGCATATGAATTTAAATCTGCCATCTAAAAGCTGTGTGAACTTAAGGAATTATTAATATCTTCATTTCTCTGGGCCTCAGTTTATTCATCTGTGAAATGGAGTGCCCACTTCATTGGGTAATGAAGATTAAAGGGAATAATGTACTTAATGCACCTAATCTATCTCATAGCAAGCACTTAGTAGATGTTAGATCCAGTTGCTAGAAGGTCAAGTGCCTTCTCAAAGGTTTCTGAATAGTCCAGAGGAGTTCTAAATTCACAGAATTCTCAAAGGGGAAAGAGTCTGGTTTACTTGGTTTCCCTAAGGCATTCTAGATTCATGTTGCCTGCTCAGGACCGCACATTTTAGGGAAGTGTTTAATGAATGAGATTCTACTGGCCTTCCATTGGCTGGATCTGTCCCTGCCTTATTCTCTGCACCTCTGAAACGTGAAGTGTTTGTGTGGTAGGAGTTCTCTGACATTTTTTTGAGAGGAGCATTGCTAGATGTGTGGATATTCCAAAGGAACACTAGAACATCAGAGCACTGTGAAAAATTGCACCACCTATGCTATAGGAGAAAAGCAGTACACTTGTCTTAAGGGAAATATAGAAAAGGACAAGAAAAAAAAATTTTAAATTATGAGCTGAAGGGGTGAAATATATCTAAATTCCCATGAATATCTGAAAACTACACTCAGTTTTATGTGATTGAGATATCCATCCAAAAAGTATCTATTAGGCATTTATTCATCCTGGTCAGCTATGTCTAGGAGAGAGTGTCAGGAAACCTCTTGGGCCTCTCATTCCTGAGTTGGCTTCTCAAATCCAGGTCAGGTTCTTTGTGCTGTTTTCCAGAGGCAGCTTGCAGGGGCTCATCTTAGTTTTCTGTCCTCTTAGAACGAATCTCCATCTACCCATACCCTGGAATTCTGTTTTTCACAAGACTGGCTACAGGTTGGCCACACTTTCCTTAGCTTATGCTTTTCCCTGTTGTCCTGACGGGTGCCTTGGACCCTTTTGAGGTTAGAGCTTGCTGCTAATCCTTTTGGGAAATGAGTTACGTCGTGAGGCTTATACCTGTCATCCCAGCACTTTGGGAGGCCGAGGCGGGAGGATTGCATAGGGCCAGAAGTTCGAGACCAGTCTAGGCGACGTAGCAAAACCTTGTTTCTTCAAAAAATAAGCTGGGCATGGTGGCACATGCCTGTAGTCTCAGCTACTTGGGAGGCTGAGGCGGGAGGATCACCTGAGCCCAGGAGGTTGAGGCTATAGTGAACTGTAATTGTGCTACTGAACTCAGCCTGGGTGACGTAGTGAGACCCAGACCGCCAAAAGGAAAAAAGAAAAACAGAAAAGGACTAATAAATGTAGGGCAGTTTTAAAGATAGTTACTACGTTGGTGCTAAGACAGTAAGTGCTAAAATTGTAGCGGGAAGCCAAATCGCACACCTCTCTTCATTATGCTAGATGTAAAACTCACCAGAGCTATCTTATTCCTTTACCCCCTGAAAATCCTTGTTTCCGCCACTAGTGGGGATTGATGAAATCAAGAAAGTGCCTCCAATCTTCTTCCACATCTCAAGTGTGTAGTTCACATTCTCAAGGGCCTCCAGATAGGATGATACCCTATGCCAAAATGTACCTTGGATTTACTTTAATTGGATATGGTAAGAAGACAGACGCAGAGACAAGCTGCCTTTGAAAGAGGAGTGTATTGTTTACAGTTCCCAAAAGGAGGGGGCACATCATGCCATACCGGACCCTGTGGGGAAGCCCCAGGCTCTGTCGGGAGGCAGAAAGAGTGAGGGAAGGCGAGGCCATGAGCGTTTATGGAGGTTTCTGGAGGAAAGGCAAGTTAGGGCATGCTAGGCAGATTGAGGACTGGCCGGTTTGAATAATTTGGAGAGCTCTGGGCGTGACCCCTAGTTGTGTGGTACTTGGCCCTGGGGTGACTGGAGGCAGCGGGAATATTGGCTTGGTATGAGAGATAAGCAGGTGGTTGGGTTGTGGACTGTGGGTTGGTTGGTTTGCCCGTGAAAGGTGTGCTCAGAGGCGAGCTCTTTACTGCCTCTTGGAATGAGCTAGCCCTGGGAGGAGCTGTTTCTCCAGGAATAGCAAGGCTCCAAGATGTCAAAACATCATAAAATATAGAAAATAAAAAACATGATTAATGTATACCCCTTCCAGCGGAACTGTGCTTATCACAGAAGTGACTCTTTTGGGAGCATTTTCTTGTTGAGTGATTGGGAGAATGGTAAAGTGGCTTCCTGCACCACTGGAGTTTACAGTCTCACTTGGTAGATGAGGCCTGCACACATCAAGCAGTGACCAGCCACAGGAGGACTCAAGATCATATGCTGGAAGACTGGCACAGTCAAGGAGGTTCAGAGAAAGGAAAGATGAGAACATCTTAGAAGCAATAGAGGAAATGGCTCAGAGGGCTGCCGGGTTCATGTCTGGCTTTCTTTGTTATTAGCTGTGTAACCTTGAGCAAGTAAGGGGATCCCTGTGCCTTAGTTTCCTCATTTGTAAAGTGAGTTTAATAATAGTAGTACCCGTGCTATGGAGTTATTGAAAGACTAAATGAGTTAATACATGCAAAGTGCTTAGAGGAAAACCTGGCACTTAGTAAGTGTTCAGTGAGTGTCAGCTGTTATTAGAGCTATTGAGGAAAGTTTAGCAGACTGGATAGAGTTGATCTTTATGGAGGAGAGAGAGATGAGATGGTTCCTTTGTTGGGACTGAGGAGGACATGGATGGTGGCTTGAAGGGAGCTTGGCAAATTCATGTGATAGGTTGGTCTGATAGGATAAGCTTGAAAAAAATAGGTTGGTGAGAGCTTTGAATGCTAAGGAGTTTGCATTTTTTCTTTAAACCATGGACATTCATTCAGGACCTTTTCCCCTATGTTTTTAAAAAATTCTTTAAAATCAGGGACATAATATTACATTAGTGCCTTAGGAATCTGAACCTTAGTGGTATGCTTTTGGAAAGGGGAAAGACTTGGGACTGGTTGTATAAATCGGGATAGATTAAGTTAGCAGTAGTAAAAGAATTCCAGAATTATTGTGGCTTAAAAAAAAATGAAGGTGTGTTTCTTGCTCCTGCTACACGTCCATCACAGCTCAACTTGGAACTCTGCTTCTTACTGTCATTCAGGGACCTAGGCTGGTAGACCAGCCTACATGTCATATTTTGTTAACCTTAAGAGAGGAAAAGAGCACTCTGGAGGGTCATGCATGAGCGAGTGAACGCTAAGCCTGGGAGGGACATGCATTCTTCCATTTACAGCAAGCACTAGAGCTAGTCACATGTCAGTAACCAATTATAAGGGTTTGAGAAGTCATCGTTCTGTGTTTGGGAGAGGTGCTAGGGAGAAACAACTGGAAATATTCATAAAAAGCACCAATGACTGCTTACCGTATAGGGAAACTCATTTAGAATAGTTCCAGTAGGAGGTCTTAGTTTATGGATCAGAGTGGTTGCAGTCAATGCCGAGAAAGTTTAGATACAAGAAAGAATATGAAGAAGTGGAATCTAAAAGTTGATCATTGAGTAACATTACAAAAAAAGAGAGGAGTCAGGTGAGGCCAAACTTTTGGACCCTGTGGGAAGCGATGCTGCCATCACAGAAATATGGAAGTTGGCATGTGTTGAGGGAATGGTAGCAGACCAGTAGGATGTCCCAAGGCCTCTAGAGCTGTGCGTCTTGATGGGGAGTCCACCAATCAGTGGCCACTCACAGGCTATAGTTGATTTGCAAGGAATAAGTACAGATACAGAGTCATCATTCAGAAACTTACAGTAATCCATTGTAGACGTTTCTGTACTGTGGGGTGCTCTGACTATGTTGAGTCTAGTTTAAAATTTGGGGCTTGTAGTTTGTGTGTCTCTCCTTTATGTTTTTAGTGATTTGCTTTTGTTATATTTTATAAAAGTATAAGATAAGGGGGAAAATAACTAGCTCTTTAACACAGATAGTTTGAAAAGCATTGATTTGGAGATAGGAGCCTGGAACTTAGAGATCGAAGCTGGTGATTAGCAGTTGTGTCCTTTTTATAGGATGACTGGTTGAGTACCTGAGGTGGAGCAAGAGAAAGACTCCGGAAAGTGAAGAGGGCCCGAGACTAAGCCTTGGGAGATACCCAGTGTCCTGGAGGCAGGGATGTAGGAAGAGATGCGGACAATGCGGTGTCCCAGGAATCATCGCAGGTGGCGAGAGTAATCATTGGCGAGAGGTTAGTAATGTCAGATGCCAGCAAGAGTCAAGGAAAGGAAGAACTGAGGTCCAGCTAGACTTAGCAAGAAGTAAGCCGCTGTGAAGTGGTATAATCAGATGCCTGGTTTCATCAGTTACAAGAAATGTCATAAATAGAAAAGGGTATAACCTACTGATCAGCAGTTTTGCTGAACAAAAGCGAAGACTAGAATGGGAGCCGTTGAACCCAGCAAGGGAAAGCATATTTTGTTGCTATTGTTTTTTCCAATAGGAAAACATGAGCAACTCCAAAAGCTTCTGTCAGCTGGAAGGTGGAAAGTCCATGCGGAAGGGAAGAGGGAGGTGGCGGCGTTCCATGGCTGGGAGCTGGAGTGGAGACAGAGGCCGTGGAATGGGCCTGGGGGTAAGGGTGGGGTGGATTGAACCCAGATCACTCTCCATGCAGTAGACAAGGTGCCAGAAAGGGAACCGTGGATGGAAATTTGCAAGTCTCTGTGGAAAGATGGGAAAATGCAAGACCGGCACGCATGGGATCCAGTCCTGACGGCCATGAGTGTGGTCCAAGTTAAGCAGCAGGGACTTGAGAGCCCTCACAAGAGCGCTGAGGAAAGGCTTTGTCGTTGTTGACCATGGGGCCAACCTGGGCAATGCTGCTTCCTCCTCTAGTCCACACTCAGCAAAAATGAGCTTGGGGGGAGGAATGGGGTGGGGCTACTCAATTCCTAATCGTGGCTAAAAGAAGAGTGAAAAGATGCTGCAAAATGGTTATAATGTAAAATTTAGTTTCAGTTATAGCTAGCATTTGAAAACATCCTTATCACCAGGAGTTATCTGGGCCAGGTGCAGTGGCTTACACTTGTAATCCTAGCACTTTGGCAGGCCAAGGCTGTAGGATTGCCTGAGCCCAGGAGCTCAAGACCAGCCTGGGCAACATAGCAAGACTTCGTCTCTACAAAGCAAACAAACAAACAAAATTAGCCAGGTGTGGTGTGCCTGTAGTCCCAGCTACTTGGGAGGCGGAGGCAGAAGGATCTCCTGAGCCCAGGAGGTTAAGGCTGCAGTGAGCCATGATCGTACCTGGGCAACAAAGTAAGACCCCCAACTCCAAAACAAAAAGTTATCTGAAGCTATGAAAAAAATAGAAATACAATATTTAGATTATTTAAACATTGTAAAATTTGAAAAATGCCTCAAGACTTCTGCCTGCCAAAATAATCTACTAGTGATGACTCATTTTTATTGAGCTCATTCCTCTTTTAAGTGTTAGAATGGGATGAGAGCTGGGCAGAGATGCAGTGTCTATCGCTTGTGCCTACCTTTCCCTTCTCTGCCCTAATTATTCTCCTCTCACTAACCTGAATGTAGCCCTTGGGTTACCCCTTGCTTTTGCTGTGGCAAATGATGGGCCTCTGGTTTTCCAAGCGACATTGATACAAGGAATCATGTCTGGGAATTCTATAGGATCGCTGTGCAGTAGAGTCAGTGGATATGGTCAAGAACACTCTGGAGTATTGAGTTCAAATCTTGGTAATCTTGGGCACTTAGGCTCTCTTGAGCATCATTTCCTCAACTGTAAAATGAAGATAATAAGAATAATAAGGACAAGGGCCGGACGTGGTGGCTCAGCACGTAATCTCAGCACTTTGGGAGGCTGAGGCGAGTGGATTGCCTGAGCCCACGGGTTCGAGACCAGCCCGGGCAACTTGGTGAAACCTTGTCTCTACAATAAATAAATAAATAAATAAGCTGGGCATGGTAGTGCGTGCCTGTAGCTCCGGCGACTTGGAAGACTGAGGCGGAAGGATCACTGGAGCCCAGCAGATGGATGCTGGGATGGCTGTGAGTGTGCCACCACTGCACTCCAGCCTGGGTGGCGGAGTGAGACTCCAACTCCAAAAAGAAAAAAAAATGGAGTAAGTGCCAGATACATAGTAAGCATCCAGGAAATATCAATTCTTTGTTCTTCTAAACAGATTATCTCTAATAGATATTTTCAATGCTTTTCTGTTTTTTTTACCCTTCACAAATACACTTTAAAAAAAAAAAAAAAAAAAACCGGCCGGGCTCAAGTGGCTCAGCCTGTAATCCTGCACTTTGGGAGGCCGAGGTGAGTGGATTGCCTGAGCCCGCGGGTTCGAGACCCACCTGGGGAACTTGGCGAGACCTCATCTCTACAATAAATCAAAAATGAGCCGGGCGTGGTAGCGCGCGCCTGTAGTTCCAGCTACTCGGAAGGCTGAGGTGGAAGGATCGCCGGAGCCCAGAAGGGCGAGGCTGCGGTGGCCGGGAGCGGTCACTGCACTCCCGTCTGGGCGACAGAGTGAGACTCCAACTCAAAAAAAACCCCTGACAAGTCATCTGTCCCTGGATACTGGAGAGTTGACTGCACAGTATATGCAAAGTGTTGTGCATCGAGCAAGATGACAAGGGCTGAGAGAAGAAAGGAAGATAAAGGGGTTACATAAGGACAAAGTCAGACTTGATGGGAGGGGTGTACCTGTAACCTTCCGTGCTGTGATTAATTCTTTGTTGTGTTCTGTGGACATGTCTTTAACAATTTTGACACGGAAATAACAGAAAGGTTATTTTCTAACTTTAAAATTTGGATGTTTTCTATGGAATCTTTAATTATTGATAGTGTGAGGAAACAAATACATCAGTGTTCATCAAGGCTTCTCCCAAGGAGGAATCAGATGTTGCAGTTCAGTGGGTAAATAATCTTTCTAGTACCTTGATTGCTCAGCCCCCGTGGGCAGGTATAACTTCTTGAACGTGGAATCTCCATTTCTCTATAACTGTAATGCATTCTCTCAGGAATCCTTTTCTGATCACTGTGCTATAATTTAGTTTAAGTGGCACTCTTTACAAAACTGAAACATGCTCTACTTTGCAAGCAAGTAGCAATCAGTACCCGATTGAAAACAGAGTGAAATCACTTCCAATCTGATCTTTGCAACCCAATGCCTGCTGCTAATGTGAGCATAAACACATTAGGCACCAAAGAGGAGTGGCATCTGGTTGCTACGTGCAAGGCCAGAGTAAACACAAGCTGCCATCAGGGAAGCTGAAGTCCATCACGTCTCATCACATCACATCGTGTTTAAGCATAATTCAGGGTTGTCGGGTACTGATGGGACTCAAATCAGTTTTTGTTTTCAGTGTTCACATTTTAGACCTCTCCCCCACCCTTGGCTGGTTATAATACATAAATCAAGCCACAGCTGACAGTGATTTGCTTTCTTTATCGGGGAAAAGGCCTTTGACTGAGACTCTGACTTGGCCTCTCTGCATTGATCTTCATCACAGGCACTTTTTATAATTCCCACAACAACATTAACACCAGTGTTTTTTTTTTGCATATACATTCCACAATAGGACCTTTCAGTACATGATCACAAATTATATGCAGTCACTCTTATATGCTTCACGAAAGCCATAAATGTAAAGAAAAGAGAGACTATTTAAAACTTGAGGCCAGAGAGCACAGTTTATCTTATTTACAGTTTGGCTTAAAGATTGGTATTTAAGTTAATATCATACCACATGTGGTAATCCTGCAAAGTGCTACATATTTTTATTTATAGTTAAGGGAATAAAGCAAAATCCCCTTTTCATTATGTTATCTTGCATTATTTACTCAGTGATAAATGACATCGCCTCATGGGTATGAATTTTGCAATGAAAGACTCTATTGTAGCATATATTTATATGGGGGAGGGTGGTTAGAATTACAGTTCCAGAGGGAATTTAAACTCAGAATATACTGGTACTTGTACAGTTAAAACATATAGCTTAATGTTGTTTTAACACTGTATTTTTACTTAAAGTAAAGGAAAAATAAATAGGAATGAACTAACGGGTAGAACGTAAGGTCGAAATGCAAGAGACCAAATAAAATGACTTAAGGCATATCCTAAGATTAAAATTTTACCAGAGATAATGGTGATCGTTAGATTGGCCTGTTTCTGCTGTTTTAAAAATGACTTTAGCTTTAAATGTTTATGAAGTGTTTAAGAGCACCAGAAAACAATTTCTAGCAAGTTGGGGAGATATGAAAATGAGCTGAAAGGAAAGTATGAAGGGGCTGGAAAGTTTAATATCTGCTCAAATCTTTGAGGAGAAAACTGGTTTCCTGCTATGTCAGTTTGTCCAAACCAATATTCATGAGAATTTCTCCTGAAGAAGGAAGTAAGTAGATATTTTAGATGCAGGTTTCATGTTTTAAAACATATTTATTTTGAAATAGAATGAAGAAATAAATAAGAGGAAATCCTAATTTTGAATACAGTGGAAATGGTTTCAGCCTCCATTCATTCACAATTTTGGATAATTTAATCAGGAACAGGCTGCCATTTTACTAAGTACAAAATAGGGACTTCCTGACAAGTTAATGTTATAAGTAAGATTTTAGGACTAATATATTTGAAGCAAATATGTCCCTCTGCCACTCATTCAGCACATAAAATATATCATTCCACTGTTTCTGGGGCCTCCATTGTTTCTGATGAGATGTCAGGTGTTATTCTGAGAGGAAATCAACTGTCACTTGTGTCATTGTTCCACTGTGTGTGATATGTTGTTTTTTCTGGCTGCTTTCAGGATTTTTTCTTTACTTTTGGTTTTCAGTTGTTTGGCTTTGAAGTGCCTAGGTGTGGTCTTCTTTGTATTTATCCTACTTGGACAAGTTATCGAATCTTTAAATTCTACCTTTCATCACATCTGGAAAATTTTAACCATTTTAAAATAAATAGTTTCTTTTGAAATGCTGTTGGAGTTACCAAAAAGTTACAAAGGTAGTAACAGGGAGTTTCTGCATACTCACCATTCAGCTTCATCTAATGTTAGCATCTTATATAATCTTGATGTATTTGTTAAACTTTAAAGGTAGCATTGGTATAATGCTGTTATCTACAGTTTTTCTACTACTGTCCTTTTTGCTTCTTTATTTTTGGTTCCATTCTAGGGTATCATATTGCATTTAAAAAAAAAAATCTTTCTCCTAGACTCTTGCATTCTGTAACAGTTTTTCAGATGTTACTTGCTTTATGTAGCCTTCACACTTTTGAAGAGTACTAGTCAGGTATATTTTAGAATGCCCTTCAGTGTGGCTTTATCTGATGTTCTCATGTTTAGACTGGGGTTATGAATTTTGGGAATACTCCAGAGGTAAGTTGCCCTGCTAATTGCATTATATCAGAGAATAATGATATCAATGTGACTGACCACTGTTGATATTAAACTTGATAATGTGGTCAAGTTATATCTGTCAAATTTCTGTAAACTTAGTATTTCTCCTTGTTCATTCTCTACTCTTTGGAAGCAAGTCACTAAGTTTAGCCTGAACTCTAGAGGAGGGGAATTAACCCCTACCTCTTAAAAGGGGTAGTATCAGCATCTTTTTAAAAAAATTCTTTTGTAAGGAAGATGTACCACTATTTATTTATTTATTCAATCATTTGTTTAGATCAGAATAGACAGATATTTATTTTATTATTTGGGTTCTAATCCAGTACTATCATTATTTTCTTACTCAAATTCTTTCAGCCTTGGCCATTGGAAACTCTTTCAAGTTGGTGCCTGTGTCCTTTTGAGATGCCCTAATTTTTTGTTTGTTTATTTGTTTTTCTTCCTGACTTTCTGACTTTCTTCAGACGCATCCTGTATTTTACCTACTTCAGTCCTATCAGTCATTTTTCTAAGGAAGCTTGGTTCCTTTTACTTGAAATAGTATTTAGAAACCAAGATCTAGGTGCTGATTGTGCTAACTGCTTACTATTTTTTAAAACTATTTTTTGTTGTCACATTCTCTTTTGCTTGTCCTTTGACTCCAATTAAATGTCCCAAAGGTACCTGGGGCTGTGTTTATTTTTTTCCACTCTCTGTTCTTTAGACGGGGTATTAACTATTTTCAAGTTCACTTACTCTCTTATGTAATCATGATCTGCTATTAAAATTATCCAGTGAAGTTCTCTATTTGGATATAGTATTCTTTGGTTCTAGAATTTTCTTTTCCTTTTTTAAAAGAATTAATTTCTATTTATTTGCTGAGTTTTCCTTTTAGTTCATTTATTAAAGCATTTTTGCTCTTAATTATAATATGAATAGCTGCTTTAAAATTCCCGTCTGCCTATTCTAATATTTGGGCCCACTCAAGTTGTTCTACACGGATTGCTTTTTCTTTGAGTATGGGACATATTTTCTTGTTTCCTAATGTCAAATAATTTTCAATTTTATCTTGGACATTGTGATTTATACTTTATAGAAACTCTGGATTGTGTTATGTTTCTCTGAAGAATATTAATGTTTTGTATTAACAGTCAGGTAACTTGCCTAAACTCTTAACTTCTACTTTGCCTTCGCACAGTGGGCAACAATCAAAATCCCAGTTTAGTTCACTTAATTTAGCCTTAATGGCACTTAATGAGTTTTAGCTGCTCTGCCCAGCGCCAACTAGGGCTTGCCCTCAGGTGAAAAACCATAAAACAGGAAACTCGGTGCCATTTCCTTATTCCAAGTGTCACCTTCCTACAATGTTTGTCAGCTTTTTGTTCACTCTCATGTGCCTTCAGATTTTATTTTATTTATTTATTTTTTTGAATCCAGAGTTTATAAGTACTATCAGTGGGAGGATTTGTCTAATAGAAGCTTCTCCTGTATTACCAAAAGTGGTACCCCCTTTCATTTAAGGGGAGGGAAATAATATTAATTAAATAATCAAACAGGCAAATAAGTGTAAAACTAAACTGTGTTTGTTGTGCTGTTGAGAGGTACACAGTGCTGTGACATCTAAAACTAGGAGGGTTTGGGAAAGTTTTCTTTGAGGACATGGTGAGAAGAGATAGAGAGTTAATAGACAAAGAGAGAATGGAAAAGGAATTCACATATTTCTTGAATGAATGAGTGACATAATCGGCCGTCTCTGTGTCTTGACTTCTTTCTTTGCACATATTCCTAGTTGGTGTGACAATATTAATATCATATAAAATGGCATTTTTAGGTGTTTCACCCAGAAAAACTTGCACATGTGCAACAGGAGATGTGCACAAGGACATTCATTGCAGTGTTATTTGTAATAAAGAAAGTTTTTAAAGAAATTAAGTATTGGGCAACCCCCTGGAGTCCTCCCCCACTGTGGGAGCTTTTCTGTCCTTTTAATAAATCCTGCTTTAAAAAAAAAAAAAAAAAGAATTTAAATATCAGAAGGGGAGAATATAGAGAAATTGTAGAATATTCTTATGAGGACACCAAAAAATAGTTAAAAGAAACAAAACAGATCTATGTGTCAATGTGTCTATGTTTCAAAACCATTGAGTGAAAAATAAGTCGAAGAACAATATGTCAGTGTGACATTTCTAAACTCAAAACAATACATGTGGACTTCTATGTTTCCTTTTAATTCTGAAGTGATTTTAATGGCTTTCACAGCAATAAGCTATGTTTCTATGACTGTATGTTTTGGAGTGTTTAAAGAATTGTGCCCAGAAACAGTATATTTCAGCCAATAAACTGGCTGTCATTAAGAGCAATCGACATATTCTAAAGAATGAACACATCTGGAATAGCGGAAAGCTGTCATCCTCTGATTAAGTAATCTATGGAATTAAATGTTTAGTAACTACTCACAGTGTGCTCAATGCTAAAGAATATGCACATATGCAAAATTTATCCCTTCCCACCAAGTGGTTCACAAGAAACAAGATATGGCATAAAGAGGCTGGGAAGAAAAAATGAGACCTCTGGAGAAGACATTTGTTAAGCTATAACCTTCTGCTAGACTGTAGAACGTAGGCAAGCCAGAATTCCTCTTCTATAAGTAACTAGACATTGAAATTACAAATGCCTTTAGATGCCAGTCCCACAGATATTGATTGAGAACCTACCATGTATAGGATACTCTTCTC
Source organism: Tarsius wallacei (assembly GCA_963574415.1). NCBI lineage: Eukaryota > Metazoa > Chordata > Mammalia > Primates > Tarsiidae > Tarsius > Tarsius wallacei. The sequence goes on along the minus strand of CAUYQG010065824.1, from coordinate 10,948 downwards.
AACATGGCCCCGAACACAAGGAGTTTATAGAGCATCGGAGACATGGAGATAACTATAAAACCAAGCAGGATAAATTAAGGGCCATGAGAATGATACACATTACTAGGTAGCTTGAAAGGAGAATGAAATTGTTTCCACTGAAGGGAGTGGAGGTGGCACCACAGAGGCTGTATTACACGTTTGTAAATGTGTGCATTCCAGTTCGTGTGACTGAGAGTGGCAGACTAGTTTCTTATCTGTGTCATGGCTCTGTTTGGTATTTGATCTTCCTCTCCTTAAGAAAAGTATTATCTACATTAATTCTTTTGAAGCCTTTAACGGTGCTGAGACAATCATTTAAGCATTTAAAATACATACCGCATAGCACACTCACTTTAGAGGTAGCAATGGTTAGCCACTAAACTAAACATTGATTTTGATGGGGGGGGGGCTTTTATATGTTATGGCTTATGACAGAGAATGGAAAAATGCTTCAGTGAAGCAGGCTGGCATTTTAAATTGGAGCACAATAATAGGCAAAAGTGCTGAAGTCAACAAACTGCTTAGAAATATGGTTTCCATTTGCTGAAAGAGGCCTTGCAAGGTGGCCACATACATGCATTTGCAACCACAGTCAGTTCAGTTTTTCCTTAAATGTGAGACTGTGACCCTGATTGACGCCAGTGAGAGTTATGTACTTGCAGAGAACGGAGATTTAGGTCATCCGCGAATCTAAGACAAGTAGGACATGGGCGAGTAACAACAAGTTATAACAGACTTATGTATTCTGCGTAATTTAGGTTTGTAAGCCATGCAAAGGTGATAGCACTCCTCAGCATCTTCTGGGGCTCACTTCAAAATTCTCCTTCGCCCCCCAAAGTTATTACAATAAGAATTGATTATAATCTACACACCCGAAGAAGATAAATAAGGTAGAATGAGGATATTGAAGAGATTCTGAGAGGTGATGTTTGATTTGTGACTTGGAGAACAGCAAGGAGGTGGCCATGAGGCCTGGAGGATGAGGATTCCAAGGAAAAGTATCAGCAAGTGGAAAATGTTCTGTTCCTCACAAACAAAAGAGAAAGGGGGTGACCTTGGGCAAATTGCTCTACCTCTCTGGGACTCATTTGCTTATTTGCAAAAATTAGAGGGTTGGATTGAGTGGACCCTGAGGAATTTTTCAGCTCCAAAGTTCAATGAAATAAAGACTGGTTAAAATAGGTCACAGAGCCAAATTCAGTTTTTGTTTGCTTTTAAACAGGGTCATCTATTAGGAATCCTATGGGTGTTTGAAATGTTTAGAACAGGGCGGAGTCATTGGGAGGGAGAAAATGTTGGCAAGAGAAAAATGTCAAATGAAACAAGGTTCAAGGAGATGAAGGGGATGGTGTGGGAGGGCATGCTTCTTTCCGGTTTCAGATGGTTCCTTCTTTGTGGGGAAACTCAATTGTGTAAACCTCCTGGTCTCTGTGCCCTTACTGCTTCCACCCCAAGGGAGGTGAGTGGCTTAGTCTGATGAATTTGGGAAGAAGATGCTGCTCATCTCCCCTTTGCCTTTGGGCAGCAGTCCTGCCCGTGGAGAGCAACTCTCCCTTCCTCCTGGCCTTACGTCTTGCCTAAGTGCGGCCACCTGCTCTTCTGGAAGCTTTGGCCTGATCCAGCGTTACCTGTGACCCTGCGGGTAAATCCACATTTGGGACTCGGTTTTTACATACCTTTGGCTCTCCAGTAAGCCATGTCCTCCAGTTTTGCCTTCTGGTCTCTCTTTGACCTGTTTTCATCCTGTTTCTCAGAGTGCTCAGCATTTGGGTGGGAAAGAAGCATGCTATTTACTTGGCTCTCTCAAGACCCTCAAAGTTGGGATTCAGGGTGATGGAATAAGCTTTGACGAGAAGGGATATTGTTCTCTCTGCACCGGGAGAAGGCAGTAGTTATGAAGAACTGGAGATACTTTGAAGTGTGAGCTTCAGAGGTTCAAAATCATCTCAGGAAAGTAGGGTCAAATAATCGGCCTGAGACTGAGTCAGCAGCCCTGGAATTGGAAAGCGGAAAGAAGAAGAGTTTTCGAATTGCCTCTATGGAGCGTGTTCTGAAGTATCCACTAAAGAGAACCAACAGATTGCTAGTTAGGGTGACAAACATTTAAGCATTTAAAGTACATTCCACATAGCACACTGTAGAGGAAGCACTGGATAGCCACTGGAAAACGTTGCTTTTGATAACAGTGGTTTTGATAACAGACTTGAATGGCTGGAGCTCTAAAGCAGCCTTATCCTCCACAATAAGGCACGAAACGGTGAAAACCACTCTGTAGATGATATTTTATTAAATTTTACCTATTTTCAGAAGTCAACGAAGGAATCTATTAGAGTTGGACAATGGATGATTATATCTATATTGTTATAAATGCTAAACTGTTCTTCTTCAAATATGATAGTTCAGACAGCCATTAAATTGACCCTTGTCTTAGTCAATTCAAGTCTTCCTTCTGTGTGAGTGTCTGTGTGTGTGTGTGTGTGTGTGTGTGTGTGTGTGTGTGTGTTCAGGGCTTTTGTAATTAAACATTTTTTTGAATGGTTGACCAACAAAATACTGCATATTAGCAGTCCCAGACAGTGGACTTTTAACTTCACTGTTTCTCTTTACATAGATATAGCCAATGGCTTTGTTGAAGGTTATTATTCATTAAATGACAGGGCAGAAAGAAAATACCCTGGCTTATCCCCCTGTGCCCACTGACTTTTCTAGGATCAAGAGAAGTACCAGCTTCTCCATAAAGTAAATTCAAGCTGCTCTTTGCATCTTTGGTTTATTTCTACTCCTATTGTACTTCAAGTGTACTACATACATTTTGGTGAGGGAGGGAGCATTGGCCAGGGAAGGATTTCAGGAGGTGGTTGCACTTGGCCTGGGGCATAGAGGAAGAAGAGGATTTGGCAGGTGGCAATGGGAGGTGGGAGCCAGGAGCACTCCAGGTACTGCCCACAGCTTAGTCCAAAAGGCAGGGAGGCCTGGAGCCAGTTCATCTTCAGGGAGCAGTGTCTTGAGCAGGCCCTTTGGCTAGAGAACAAGGATACAAGGGAGTGTGGTCTCCGTGACTGGAAAATAGCTAAAAGCCGGATTGTACGAGGCTGCGGGAGGCCAGATTTTTTTAAGGATAGGTGAAATTTCAATGAGGAAAATAGAGAGGTAGAAACAGACACTTCAATAGGGTTTACTGCTGGAATGGGATTCCAGAAGGACAGGGCATAAAAGGGTCTGGTAGCGAGGCAGGTAAAGTTGGAAGGGAAGTGAGGAGCTAGAATGAAAAGGGATCCACTTGAAAGGTCAAGCCGGTGTCGATGTTTTGTAGTGGATCGAGAGCATCTCCTGGTACTTAGAAATATTAAAATTGTTTTAAACGTGTCTACCCTGTCAGAGCTTTTCTTTTCCTTTCCTGTTTCTTTTCAGTGTTGGTAAAAGAGTAAAGAAAGAACAGCATGTACTAAAAGAAATTAGGTACACAACAGGGACCGAAATAATTTCAAATAATTTTCTTTTTAGTTGGATTTCTATTATACAATAAGAACACATTTTGACTCAGAACTTTTATGAAGAACTTGTGCATTTTATTGTAACATCTGTTTCTACATTTTAATTTCTCTCCTCCCTTTTATAGGTATTTGCATGCTTTTTTTTTTTTAAATGAGAAGACCTTTTGTTTGCCACAAGAAGGCTATTATCCAGAATGTTAATGGGTTTTCAGCTATTAAGATGTAATGATATACCTTGAGTATTTAACTATAAATTTGAAAAATCTCCATGAACAATCTCAAAGGAATACTTAGAATACACTCCTGGTAAATTGGCTCATTTTCCCATAATTTACTGGAAGTGCTGATACGAGAGCAGTCCTAATGTGAAAAGTACATTAATCCCTGGAGTTACATTGTATGTATTAAATTATTACTCTCAAAGAATAAAATGTATGGGGCCATTTAGCCTTCATTCACACTTGTTACTTAGAATCACAGTGGAGAAACAATCATTTATCATTTGGTGCACAAAATTAGAAATGATACATTTAATATCTTTTAAAACAAGAGGCAAGAGGATGCTCAGTTACATTTTTGCGTAACAATTGCTCTTTTCCAAAACAAGAATTGCTTTAGTTAGGAGCATGATTCTTCTGGCTATGGGGAAGTCCATTTCATTCCACTGGTAATTGCAATATTTTTAGAAACCCACAATGCAGCTTTCTTTCATGTCAGTCAAAAAGATTAGTCTGCCTTCTAACCAAGAACATCTACCACATTGGGGGATTATTTAAGGATGGTAGTCAACTTGCAGGAACAGCGGTTGCATGAGCATTTAGGGTCTTATTTGGAATTTTGTCTAATTGTGTTTTTCTTCTTTGCCAGGGTACTGAAAGTTGTGGAACCTAGTTTGCGACATCAGTTGTTTTTTTTGGTAGGCAGCTATTTATGATTCTGGAAGATTAAGGCAGATGGGAATACCTCTCTGAGATTTTACCAAAACTTGCAAATAATAAACCAAACCATGGACATACAGCTGGACCCTTCCAGAGATGACCTGCCCCTCATGGCCAACACTAGCCACATCCTTGTGAAGCACTATGTACTGGATTTAGACGTGGATTTTGAAAGTCAAGTCATTGACGGGACCATTGTGCTTTTCTTTGAGGATGGAAACAGATTCAAGAAACAGAATAGCTTCACTGAGGAAGCCTGCCAATCAGAGTCAAATGAAGCCTGCAAATTTGGGATGCCTGAAACCTGCTGTATTTCTGTGACAAATGCAGGGACCTTCTCCTCTAAAATGGAATATAATGATTTTGCAATCTGTAGTAAAGGTGAAAAAGATACTTCTGATAAAGATGGTAACCATGACAACCGAGAACAGGCTTCTGGGATCTCTAGCTCAAAGTACTGCTGTGACACAGGGAATCACGGGAGTGGGGAATTTTTGCTAGTGCTGGACTGCTGTGATTTATCTGTGTTAAAAGTTGAGGAGGTGGATGTTGCTGCTGTGCCAGGTATTGAAAAATTTACAAGGTCTCCCGAGCTCACGGTTGTTTCTGAGGAGTTCAGGAATCAGATTGTACGTGAACTTGTGACTTTGCCTGCAGATCGTTGGAGGGAGCAGTTAGACTATTACGCTCGCTGCAGCCGGGCTCCTGGCTGTGGGGAGCTCTTCTTTGACACTGACACTTGGAGCTTACAGATCAGGAAGACGGGGGCTCAGACAGCTACTGACTTTCCTCATGCTCTCAGGATATGGTACAAAACGAAACCCGAGGGGCGATCAGTTACATGGACCTCAGATCAGAGTGGCAGGTAGGTTATCTGAGCGCCGTAGCCCCGTGCCTGTTAATCTTGTACACTGCAGGAATGATCTCAGACGTCGGACCAGCTCTGCAGAGATGCCTCTGTTTATTCCGTGACCTCACCCAGGTAGCCTCAAATCCTTAGACCCACAGTGAAGCAGGTAGATTCTCAGGTACGCCGAACCCTTCATAGGATTGCCTCCCTTGAGTTAAGATGAGAAGATTACCTTATTAAGCCCTTGTATCTCAGAGTGAGGAGATTGAAAGGCAAGCTTAGTAGTGATGAAATCCCGAGCTCAGCACTCCACTGAGATCTTTGCCAGCGAATTCAGCGCTAGAGATGGGAGTGATAGGTCTTGAGTGAATACTTTCTCCACGTTCCTTCAGAGTGCCCCGGAGAGAGTAGACTGCTGCGGAGTTGGGTCAATGTGAAGCCTGGCAAAGTGCTTTCACATAAAGCCAGTTCTGCTTTGTGGCTTCTTACTGGACCTGTCTCTTGGCAGCTATGCCTCTCTGGACTCTGTCAGTTGCCATATAATGTGAACTCCCACAGTATGTCAGATGCTCTGTTTCTGAGTATCTCTGCTGAGACCATACACTGGCTTCTTTGGCCATGACTCTTGGTGTTTGGTAACGGGGAAGACCCCTGATTTTTAGGTCAAGGAGGAACTGATGAGGCAATGTTTTCTGGGGATATGTTTAGGCAGCCATCTGTCCTCTTCTTATTGCCCTTCTTCCCACCATTTAGATTTTTAAAAATTTGAGAAATTAAAATAAAAACGTTATTGATTCCTTATTATTTTACCTGTTTCTTTGTGCAGACATGCTGCGAGTTAATATGGTAATTATTGCAGAGCTCGGATGGAGGAATGTTGACCTCCGTGAGATGAGTTTGAGAGCCTTCTTTTATGTTATTAGGGTCCCTTAATGGAAGCAGTGGTCTTTGGCAATTGCTTACATCAAACATTCACCCACCTCCCAAAAAAACCTTTTAGGTTTTTTTTAAAGCATCACTTTGATTTTGAACTCAAATTGTCCATTCCTTGCCTCTTGTCTTACCTCCTGCTTTGGTGTCCTGCCCTGCTCAGAATGAATTCACTTCCTGTCTTATTTCTGCTAGAATTTGAGGCAGCCTCTGGGAAATTGCATGGTTGGTACAAACTCTCATCAGTACAATAGCAGAGTGATTTATTTATAGAATAACTTATTAGATATTCTTTGGAGGCTGTGAGGGAAAGAAACAGGTGTTCTTATTGTATCTTCACATGTTTTTGAAATTACTAAAGATGGGAATTTCAATAAGATATAACAATATATTGTCTCTGAATATCTAACTTGGAAATTATAGTTTTTATACTCCCAGATATTTCATTTTTGAACTAGAATAATGGGGAAGAGGGAACTATTGACAGTATTTGGAAGAAATATTAATGACCTCAAACATGACTTTTTCCTAAGTGCTTACTACAAAGAAAGAGATGAGACTGGTGAATTAAATTACATGCAAAAGTGTTGAATAGGAATGAGTTACAGATAAATGCTGGTTTCTGTAAAGAAGCTAAAGAGGTCTTTGGGTACATTTTGCTCTTTCAAAGGGTGAATTTACTTTTGATACCTCCTTTTCTGATCAATAAAACGCTTGATCACAGCAGAAGTTTAAACTGTATCCTTGGAAGTTTGTAATTATGTTAGTATACTAATATCCTTTATGCAGTCTTACAAGGATTTTTTAAAAATGCTTTTTAAAAAAAGTGAATCCTAGGAAGATGTTTTCTCTTTTTTCTTTTTTGGGGGGAATTTTGTTTTACAGTCAAGATAGGCATGGTGGCATGCACCTGTAGTCTTAGCTACTTAGAGGCTGGGGTACCAAGTCTCTCTAAACTCTACCATGTACTTAAGAAGAAATCTAAGCTGGGCTCAGTGGCTCATGCCTGTAATCCCAGAACTTTGAGAGGAAGAGGTGAGAGGATTGCCTGAGTCCAGGGGTTCGAGACCAGCTTGGGCAACTTCATGAGACGTCATCTCTACGATAAATCAAAAAATTAGCTAGGCATGGAGGCACGCACCTGTGATTCCAGCTACTTGGAAGACTGAGGCAGAGCAGAATCACCTGAGCCCAGCAGGTCAAGGCTGCGGTGACCATGAGTATGCCACTGCACTCCAGCCTGGGCGACAGAATGAGACTCCAACTAAAAAAAAAAGAAAGAATAAAATCTAATTATGTACTGGTAGCTGCTTGGATACTTTAAGGATTGTAAAATGACTAAGGATCCCAGGTTGCTAGACAGAAATAATTCCTTGGTGATACGAGTAAATACTAATTATTAGGATCACAATACTTTATGAATATACTGGTGTGAAAAAAATGTACAATTGTGTGAAAAACATAATTAGGTAGAGCTTATCCCTCCAGGGCACAGAGTCTATATTTATTAAAACTGAAATAGTTTCTACATATTTACCCTTGAATAACATAATACTATCACTATACCTACCATACATTCTCAGTCCTGGATGAGAAACTTTTAATTCCCATTTTTCAGGTAAGAAAATTGAAGAAAGCAACTGGAAACTCCTGGAAGTAACTTGCTTCATGTCCCAAGTATAAAAGGAGCAGTTTTTCTTACTTTTGATATTTACCATGCCACCTATTATATGCAAAGTTTTCAAGTACATTAAAAAAAATTGTTTTGTTTAATTTCTTGCTCTGTTGCCCAGGCTGGAGTGTACTGGTACAATCATAGTTAACTGCAGCCTCATCCTCCTGGACTCAAGTGATATCCCTGCCTCAACCTCTAAGTAGCTAGGACTATAGGTACATGCCACCATGCCTGGCTAAGTTTTAAATTTTTGTAGAAACGGTGCCTTGCTATGTTGCCCACGCCGGTGTTGAACCCCTGGACTCAAGTGATCCTCTCACTTTGGTCTCCCAAACTGCTCCAGCACATTTTAAAAATAAACTTATCATATTAGTTTTCAATTGGCTTTTTTTTTTTTTTTTTTTTTTTTGAGTCGGAGTCTCACTCTGTCACCCAGGCTTGGAGTACAGTGGTACGCTCACAGCCACCGTAGCCTCGACTTGCTAGGCTCAGGCGATCTTTCTGCCTCAGCCTTCCAGGTAGCTAAAACCACAGGCATGGGCCACCATGCCCAGCTAATTTTTTTATTTATTGTAGAGATGAGGTCTCACCATGATGCCCAGACTGGTCTCGAAGCCTTGGGCTCAGGCAGTCCTCTCGCCTCAGCCTCCCAAAGTGCTGGGATTACAGGTGTGAGCCACCCCGGCCATCCAATTTGTATTTTAAACAAGAGATTAGATAGAAACTTAAGATATCTCTGAGTTGGTGCCTTTCCTTTCAAGGTTCTTCAGTGGCTTCTCCCCTTCCCACCATCACCCTATGCTGGCAGAATAAAACTTAAATTATATTGTAAGTTTTAAATGTAATTTAAAATAATTATTTAGAAAGTCAGATGATGCCAGAATGAAATGAAAAATATCTGTATTATAAATGTATGAAACAACCTCACGGAAGAGGTGGGAGGAAAATGTGGCACCTTAAATAACTTTGGAAATGAGCGGCGTATGTAAGGCAAATGGAACTGTACATACATGCTGTAGTTCAGTTGATAAAGTTGTTTCCCATGGAGGTACCGGCTAACAATTCTGGTACCACTATACATGTATGTTGGAATTCAGCAATTACATAATTAGATGACAGATGATAGGAGCCAGGTTTCTCACTGTTGGCATGGGATGTTACAGATAAGAAAGGGGAAGAGACTAGAATGGTCCATGCAGTAATGGAATAGAGTTGGAGACATCACAGTGAACTCGTGTTTAGCTTCATATAGATACAGATGGTTGCATATAGAAATAATGATGGATATGTATGCTTCCAGTGGTACGCACATGCATGTCTTTGCTGAAAGGGTCTAAAAGAGCACACCTAGTGCCCAGATCTTGGTTTCTAATGCCATTCTTCAATAAGAGGAAATAGGACTTCTTGGAGAAATGGCAAGGACTGGGGCAGGAAGTGTACAAGGTGAATCTAGAGTATCTTGTGGATCTGAAAGTCAGGAAGCACTCAAACAACAGAGACAACAACCCACGAGGGTGGAGTATACCCAAGGGAACCATCTGAAAGCACTCCAGGTGGCCAAAGCTGAGCTACAAAGTGTATTCTGGATGATAATGCAGAGTACAAAATAAATGGTCATTAGTCCAAGCTGACATAAATAAATAAACGAGTGGGGAAGAACAGACAAATTCATAATGCGGAAGAATTTCAAATTAATTATCCATACTCCATCCTCAAGGCGGTGAAGCATACTCCTCACTCCTCAAGTGTAGACTGCACATAGTGACTCCCTTCCAAAGAATACAGTGTGGAAGGGGGAGAAGTAACTTTACAGTGGAGAAATCTGACAACACTGTCTTAGCAAGATAATTAAGAACAGCATCAATAGTGTTAAGTTATGTGGATAGTGTACCCTTGGTGTGATGTGATGATTCTTGTGTATCCTTGGTATGATGTGATGATTCTTGTGTATCCTTGGTATGATGTGATGATTCTTGTGTATCCTTGGTATGATGTGATGACAATAACATCTTCGTGGTCTTCCTCCCCAAATCTCTTAACCTCAATCTAATCATGAGAAAAGCATCAGATAATTCCCTTTTGAGGGACATTCAGCACAATATCTGATTGGTATTTCTCAAAACGATGAAGGTCAGCATCAAGTCTAAGAAACTGTCACAGTCAAGGAGGGACCTAAGGAGACATGATGATTTAAAGTAATTGTAGGCCGTACGCAGTGGCTAAAGCCTGTAATCCCAGCACTTTGGGAGGCTGAGGCGATAAGAGTGTCTGAGCCCAAGGGTTCGTGACCAGCCCGGACAACTTGGTGAGACCTCATCTCTACAATATATCAAAAAATTAGCCAGGTATGGTAGCGTATGCCGATAGTTCTGGCTACTTGGAAGGCTGAGGCAGAAGAATCACCTGAGCCCAGCAGGTCAATGCTGAGGTGGCTGTGAGTGTGCCACTGCACTCCAGCCTGGGCGACAGAGTGAGACTCTGACTCAAAAGAAAAAAAAAAAAAAGTAATTGTGGTGTCCTAAAACACAAAAAGGACATTCAGGAAAGCTTTACAATGGAGAAATCTGACAATACTATCTTAGCAAGATAGTCAAGAACAGCATCAATAGTGGTAAGTATATTTTGGATGATAACCCAGATTATAAAATAAATGGCCATTAGTCCAAGCCGACAGAAAAAATCTGAATGAGTCCTGCACATTAGTTAGTAATAATGTATCAATATTGCTTTGCTAGTTGTAACAAATATACTAATGTAAGATGCCAATAATAGGGTAAACTGGGTATGGGGTATATTGGAACTCTGTGTATTGTCTTTGTGATTTTTAAAAGAAATCTAAAACTTTTCAAATAAAAAGTTTATTTAAAGATAACTTCAAATTTGGAAAGAGGTCACCATTTTTCTTTTTTTTTTTTTTGAGTTGGAGTCTCACTCTGTCGCCCAGACTGGAGTGCAGTGGCCGCTCCCGGCCACCGCAGCCTCGACCTGCTGGGCTCCGGTGATCCTTCCGCCTCAGCCTTCCAAGTAGCTGGAACTACAG
>CAUYQG010065819.1:0-12169 GCA_963574415.1 Tarsius wallacei | reverse complement strand
TGCCTCTGCGGTGTCCGTGGACAAGTTCCGTGTGGGGGAGCAGGCCCCCTGGGAGAGATCTGGAGTCTTTCTGTGTCCTCTTCTGCGGAGGTCTCACAGACCACGCTGCCCGGTCGCCATCTTGGCCCCTCCTCCTCAATACAAAGTTTTAATGGACTAAAATCTCAGCCTTTGACACTCAAAAGCACACCGGAAGCCAGATCAGGATTCACATTCACTCACTCTGCTGAGCATCAGTGCATTGTGGAATGCACACAGTAGGTCCATAGACCCAGTTGTCAAGCATTTCCATATGTACATACTGCATGTGAAACTAATGATTAATTTTCTTACAACTAAGAAGTTTTTTTATTTCTTCTCCTTTACTCTCCAGGAAACAAATGTGTGCGTGTGTGTATTGCTTGAGTTCTTTCAGGGAAGACATCATCGTCTACTAGATGTCCGGGCCAGGGGTCATTCTCATCTCTCCCCTCCACTCCAAGTTAATCAATCATCAAACCTGGCCTGTTTTAACTTTCAAATCTATTTCTGCTCTCTCCATCCTACATCAGGTCCTTGCTGCCTCTCATCATGACTGCTGTAGTGGCCTTTCTTTCTTCCTGTACTCTGTTCTTCCTATGGCTGTCATAGTGCACTTTCTAAAATGTGAACCAGGATATGCCACTCTCTACTTAAAATCCCTCCTATGACAAACTTTAAAGATGAAGTCCATTCCTCTTCACTTGATGTAAAATGCCCTTCATGGCCTTTTTACAGAGTAAACTCCCCTTATTCATTTTCTTCAACCCCCTGCCACCTCCCACTCCCACTTTCCATGGATATTTCACTCCAGAAATGCTTTTTCACTGAGTACACCTTGCCTTTAGTGTTTCCAAGCATTTACAGGTACTGGCTCCCTCTCCTTTTAAGGTCATCTAGCAAATCCCTGGTTTCCTTTAAGTCGCAGATAAATTTTACCTCCTCTGAGAAAATCCACCCATTTCCTCTCTTCCAGACAGGAAATAGGTATTCATTCCACTGAGCTCCTGGTGTACCTTATGCATACCCTGTTAGCATCCCTTCTTTTGCATTGTAGTTGCATATTTTGTATCTTTCCACTCAAACCCCTGTGTTGTTGATGCCACTAATAGTCCTTTTCATCTTTGTAGCCTTAATGCTTATTACATTCATTGCCTGGAAAAGAGTAAATGATAATAAATATCACCAAATGAATGAATGGGAAAATAATAGTGATAAAATAGTTATTTATGTATTAACTTTTATCTCTTGAAAAATTTTTCCCTTTCTCTTAAAATCTAAACAACCAAGTTTCACGCATTTTTATCAGAACCAGCTGTCAAGACAGATCTGAAATTCATTTACCCTAAAGTATAATAACTGACAATAGCTTATGTCACCCAAAGGGATTTCCATTTTACAAGGATACAATTCTTAATCTAAAGAAAGGAATTTTACTTAGTAGAATTTCAAACTTAACAAGCATATGGGATTCGTTTTAATTGGGGGCTGGGAGGAGGGCTTTAGAAGTTTTCTCTTTACTCCAAATTAATACCCCATAGATTGTGCTTAAATATGAGGCCAATTCTGTTGCCTGCTAATTCACAGAATGAACTAGCATGTTGTATTACACAGCACATTCATTTCTGCTTCTATTACACAGCATAGATCATATGAACTTCACATCTGGTAAACATTAGTACATAGAATGTGCAGCTGCCAAGAATTGTGGTTTCCTGGTACATCCCAGTGACTCTGAGTCAAGGTCACAAAACCAGCATTGCAGAGTTTTGGTGATCTGGAACCGCATCCTGCTTTTACTTATTGAGAAAGTTTTTCTCTTAGTTCTTTTGATGGCCCTCCATGCCACCAACAAGCTTGGAAAAGGACTTGAGTGATTCCAAGTCCATTAGGCTATTTGTGGGTTCCCCTACACAAGCCATCCCACAGGGATGAGAATCTTACCTACTTTAAAAAATCTCCAAAGGCCAGTGTCTGCTGTTCCCACCCTTGGGCTCATGTATCTAGTGATCAGAGTCCGCTTATGAGTGAGAACATGTGGTGGAGGGAGGAGAGAGGGGGGCATGTGGCAACACATGGGGTACCTGGTCCATGATTGGGAGAGAGAAGGCCAGCTAGAAGCCCAAACTTCACCTGCATGCAACTTACTTATGTAGTACATCCTCACTTGTACCCTTAAAAAAAAATCTGCTAATGGTAGTAAATATCTGTCTGGGGACGAGGAGACACTTCTCATCAACAAGGGTGCCTGAACGAGGCATATTTGTACACCTAACCCTTAACTGTACCCCACAATATCATAATAAAAAATATTGAATAAAAAAAAAGAAATCTAAAAAAAAAAAAAGTCTGCGAAGAAAGTGTTTCTCAATGATCCATTTTCAAATTTGGTAGGCTCAAAGTTTCCTTGTCATACCAGCTTAACTTCTCCGTTATTTAGTTTGGTTACCTTGTTCTGTTCTTTGTGAAAGTGAGGAACCTCTGATTTTCATGTGAGCTGCAATCCTGAAGATACTAAGCAGGACTATAAAAGCACACCCAACAATACCATCACACGAACAATTCAAGATAAATTAAGTTAGGAAAACGGGGTTTCCTGAACATGGTGTGACTCAAGGCAGATTTGTTAGTTCGCAATTGCTGCCAGATGGAAGTCTGACATTTTGGTGTGTTGTTTATGTTATCAACATCCCCAACGAATTCTGTCTTGAAGAGCCAGATAGAATTAGTATAACTGAGCAAATGGCTTATTTTATATTGATTTAATTCATAAAGCTTTAAAATTATTTCATGGTAGTTACCTTTTCCCTCCAGGATTATGAAGGAGAGGACCAAATATCTAGCTCTTGAACAGTGGAATCACTGGTAGATGGGTCCGTATACTTTAAATGATGGGGAATATTTTGTAAAAAGTTACCTTGCTCTTGTTTCGAGAAAGGAATAATATAACATTTATTCATTTCCAAGAGAAGAAAGCAAAGTGACTCATCTTGGTATAAACTTGACTGTAAAGTTACCCTTTAGGGAATTCAGCTATACCCTATAATTATTTTTCTTCTTCATGGTGTATGAATTAATCATTGGTGATGTTTCTAATGTTAGGTTTGAAAAGAAATGTTCAAGATATTTGGATTATTTTAACAATTCTGTTAACGATTTGTACTCTGTTGATTCTTGGGAAGAATATTTGAAATAGGGTGGACAACAGATACCACAAAATAGCAGGCATAATCATGATTGTAACTTCTATAAATATATACACCTCAATAAAGGCAAGAAGGTCTGTTAAGTGATTAATTTATTTACAGATTAAAGGTCATTGTTATATTTAAATTGTCTAAAGTTTTGTTTGTGTTTCATAGTAGTGGAACATCCTTACTATTGGGAGTCCTTTTCTTCGAAAAGAACTTTTCATGCCAAAGACCTCACCAGTTTTTTTTTCTGATGTAGATGATTTTCTTTTCATTGTGTACTTGAAAGCAACACATCTTTTGGCCAAGAACAAGCTGAAAATTTACCTAAGTGGCAACCTTTTGGCAGCCAAATGTGGAGTCTCTACAGTCAGATTAGGTTTTTGTTGCCTTCATTCCACCAGTTACTGTAGATTCCCTCTGTTCTTGAGCAGAGAACTTAGCTACTGAAGGCTTTGAAGTCTTCTAACTGGGGAACTAGTAGCAGCCACAACAAGTAAAGCTTTAATAGGGTTCGTACATTGAGTCATTAACTCACTCAGCAGCAGGTGTTCTTAATCAATGAAGATCAGTTGACCAAGTGGTTCGTTTCTAGATAGCTTAGGGTCTTAAAATAATTTAAAGACATATTCATGGGAGGCTGAGGCAGAAGGATTACTTGAGGCCAGCAGTTTGAGACCAGCCTGGGTAACATAGTGAGACTCTACAAAAAATATTTTAAAATTCATTTAGTACAGGGGAAGTTGTTTGCTTTCATAGAAGTCTTACTGTAACTTGCATGATGTTAAAGGAAAATGGAATTTTAAAACAGGATTTTGTGGAGGAAAATTTAAAATTTGTGGTGTCGAAGGGGTCAGTGGTATTGAAACTAATTTAGTGGTTAAAATGATTTAATTGGACAACTATGCTGAAATATTATATTTTTAGAATTTGAGAAAAGGGAACTCTTTTTTTGATTTTTTTCCCCCTGGAAGATTAGAGCTTTATTTTTCTTTTCCTGTTTATTGACATATTTCAGTTTTATGTTACAATTTACATTGCATGGTATCTTTCTTGAGTGTCACTGTCTGCACCATCATCAACTTAGAGGTAGGTAAAGTGGTTGGTGTGCTTTGGCTCGCTAGCTGTGATAGGTCAAGCAGTCCTTTTTGTTAAATAATGGAATTTAATAGAATGAGGTACTTTCCAACTATAATATTTCAGCATAGTTGTCCAATTAAATCTAATATGTCATTATTTTTATCTGATGGCTCATATTGGTGTGCTTTTCCCATTAAGAGACTTAGTAAAATAGAACAGTGTCAGAAAAACAACAGCTCATGATGTTGCTGTTTTTGTTTTGATTCAGTCAAATTTTTAGAGACACAATCCTTTTTTGGTATTACAGATTATTTTCAAAAATTTGTTTATATCACTTATATTCCAAAAAGAGATTGAGACTTGTTAAGCAGCAATCACTTATTGACCTAAAGTATATAGGTATCAGAATGGGAAGCATTAAAATTAGTATTTTTAAATTTTAATTATGTATAACATCAAGTATACACTGTAATATACTTTTGCTAAAGAAAATTGTAAACCTTCATACTAAGCAATGGAATTCAGTTATACATGGTGATTTGTGCTCTTTATTTGAGAAGAAATTATTGTCTATTTTTATGTTAAGTCTACTATTTTTATGTTAAGAACTTTGAAGATTCTTAAATTTTACTCCACTTGCAAGCTAACAATTTAGATTGCTACAGTTTTATAGATCTTGGCTGACAGGAGACTCTTGGGTCAGAGACAAGGGATTTTATCACTCATAGCACAGCAAACAGCATGAGCTTTATTTTTACATTGGTTCCTTTGTTCCCTATATCCCACAGAAGTGAACTGGAGGGACCCAGGTGGATACTGCATACACAGTGGGGTTGTTTCACAGCTGAAGAACCTCATGCTCGATAAATTCCCAATTTTATAAAAAAAAAGGTGCTAGCAAACTTCTTTAATGTTTGTACTGGAAGAAAAAATTACCTTTATTGCACCAGTCAAGAATCAAATCTGCCCTCATCTCAATAGGGTGACATTATTTATCACCCAAGGCTGTATGGATGTCTCTCAACGTCCTTGGGAAGGGAGCCTGGAATACAAGCTGAACAAGATGTGCAAAAACCCCATGCAGAAGAATCTTCCAATGCTTTACAGTAAAAAAATCAAATAACATGTAAAATCATAATGCATTTATTAAATAATTTACTTTTCATAAAGTAAAAACCTTTTTGGTGATTAACAAGTGAACCATAGTGCATTTTGTTACTCTGGTAATAGCTACTGATATTACATTCCAGGGAAGCTTTGATTTAAAAGTAGTTTACCATGAATGTGCTGTGCAAATATAGGTCTACACTGATTACAATTTTTGTTGTTTTGAAATTAGCATTCTTTTACCCGTAACAAGCCAGTGTAATAACTGTAATTATCATCAGAAACCATTTACTCCAGAAAATTTTAATGTGGTTTGTTTGCCAATATATTAAAAAAAATTCATAAAGCTGGTACTTAAATTATTAGAGAAATGTAATATAGTTTTTATTTTTCAAATTTAATCATTCAATTTGGAAAAGCAAATAAATAGATGTTTCAGTGAGTCATGTTATAGAATGAAGAATAGTGCTATGGCATTCAGATAAAACACGAATAAAACATGAAATAAGAAAGTACAGATATTTCTCTTCCTATTGTTGGAATATTTTTACTTTTAAGTGGAAAAAGAAAGATAAAATCAATAAAGAGACAAAGAATATAGAAAAAATAACATGTTATTGCCTTCCAATCTACTCATGTTTCTGTCAGTCATTATCTGCGTGTCTTCAAATGAAACATAATACATGAACTGATTATCATAGAAAGTAATATTGGAAGAACTACTGCTTATCCCAGAAGCGACTGGTACAATAACAGCAATAGAAGCCTAGCCAGGAATTCTAAAAGTTTTTTTATTCTGAATAAACCAAGACTGTCTCTTCTTTCAACATGTACCTTGTCAGCATTTTAATAAAAAATAAATACATGAGTGACTTATGTGGCATCTCACAGGTATGAGTACAAAAGTGTAATAGTAAAAGTCAAGGACATAAAATTAATCCATTCACCCACCATTGCCAAAGTCACCACTTTTTAGAATCTGGAAGTTCTGTTCTATGTGACCCACTATGAGATTCTCCTGAAACTTTCCTAGTAGTCCCTTTATCTAAAGACTAGGAGCTTAAACTGAGTAAAAATATATCTGATTGACAATCTCATGAAAATCCTCTAGGCTGAAAGCCAAAGAATCTTCTTGTACATGAATTTTTCTGAATCTTAAATGTAGCCAGATGTGTTTTCTTTGAGTACTATCCCACTCAACTGATGTACATGAATGATTTGTCTTCTAATGGGAAATCTGCATTTCATCACAGAGATGGATTACATGTCTTAAATTTAATTACTCCCTAGAGAAGCAGTATCTCTTTTGTATTATATTCTTTGAATGTACTAAAGACTTATATAACAATTTTATTATAGGCATGAGATAGTAGAGCTTTTCAGATGCATGGATTAAGAAGCATGAAGAATATAAGCACCATTAATTATCATGTGAGTGAGGGAAGTTTAATAAAAATCTTCACGGGCAACATTATTAGTCTCCTGTTTCACAATTAGTTGTTTGTAAAGCTAAAATAAAACAGAAGAAAAACACTTTCAGTTTTAAAAGAACTCTATTGTTCATGGCCAAAGAATAAAAAACAAATATAAACCATGAAATGGTGTATAGTAGGTTTCTTGATTTGCTTTTCTATTTTTTTTGGCAATACTTGATCTATCTCAGAAACACTTTTATTCTGAAATAAAATCAATACCCCCAAAACAAGGATAGAAAAATAATAGAACTATGTCAAGCCTGATAGAGCAATGGCTAACCAACAAATTCTAGTTTTTTAATATTTTAAACAAATTGATGCTTTTTACTGTATTGCCTTGTTCTTTGGACAGCGAAATATGAACATGGTGGTTGATTCCTGGTATGAAATCTAAGACTAGCAAACCTCACATTTAGTCTCATTCATTAAAGTCTAATTATCCATCTTTGAGGCAAGACTCTGTTGACTAACTCTTTGATTTTCAGTGGGGGGATTTTGTACCCTAGAGACACTTGGCCAAATCTGGGAACATTTTTGGTTGTCACAGCTGGAGGTGGTGCCACTGGCATCTAGTGGGTGGAGGCCAGGGATGCTGCAGACATCCTAAAATGCATGGGACAAACGCCACAATAGTTAATCTGGTTTTAAATGCCAGTAGTTGAGAAACTCTGGATTAAACACACAGCAGTGTATAAAGAAGAACTATATAATATCAATAAACAAGAGGCAGATTTGTTTCTCCTCAAGAATGGCATTGAATTATGTAGTGGAAAGCAGAGGTCATATGACTGCAAAGGGACTTCACTGAAAGTGTGGACTCTGCCTTTGTGTGACCAGCTTTATTTATTTTTATTTATAAAAAATTGTGTATTCTTTTCAAGATAATTATTTTATTTTTAAAATGTGGAGTACAAATGAGGGTTAGGTACATATGTGGTGATCATGCAAGATAAAGTGTGAATACCCTTATTGATGTTATGTGACCCCCTCCCATGGCAGTGTCTCACTACTTCCAATCCCTTTCTTGTAGTATTATGATAACTTATGAGTGAGTACGTGTGGTATTCAGATTTTTGTTTCTGTGATAAATCACTGATTATTACATACTCCAATTCCATCCAGGTTGCTGCAAAGTTCATAATATTGCTTTTGTTTATGGCTGCATAATATTCCATCATGTAAATGTACCACATTTTTTTAATGCAGTCCATGTTTTTGCTATTGTGAGTAGTGCTGCAATAAACATGTGTTTGCAGGTATCTTTTTTTCTTTTTTGAGTTGGAGTCTCACTCTGTTGCCCAGGCTGGAGCGCAGCGGCATGCTCACGACCACCTCAGCTTCAACCTGCTGTGCTCTGGCGATCCTTCTGCCTCAGTCTTCCAAGTAGCTGGAACTACAGGCACACGCAACCATGCCCGGCTCATTTTTTGATTTATCATAGAGGCGAGGTCTCACCATGTTGCCCAGGCTGGTCTGGCACGGGCTCAGGCAATTCTCTCACCTTGGCCTCCCAAAGTTCTGGGATTACAGACTTGAGTCACCACGCCCAGCCACAGGTATCTTTTTCATAGAGTGATTTGAGTTCCTCTGGGTATGTTCTCAGAAGGAGGATTGGACCAGCTTTCTTTAAATCTCTCTAACTGTGCTCTTGTAAAATGGAGCTACAGTCACTACTTCAGGGTCTTGTAGGATTAAATGAAAGAATGTGTTTAATTGCTCAATCCATCACTTAGACCATATAGGATCTCAGTAAGACTAACAATAAAAGGCAAACTTAACAATTATTTAGAGTGCTATCATGAAGAACCTCGTAGCAATTAGAACTGTCTGAAGATTGGTTTGTTTGGGAGGTGACAAGTTTCTTCTTCTTGTGTGGACAGCATCTTGTGTTCCTTCCAACTCTGTTTTCTATGTTTAAATGACATTCTATCTTAGTTATACAAACCCATTACTAAATAAAACAAAATGGTTGATCGTTTTCCTTGAGTCTTTAGTGATTAAGAAATTTTAGGTAAGCCTGACATTAAGTAATCATAGACACCACTAATATCATTCAGTAATTTTACCCTTGCTTTGTATTTTGATACTAAGACATTGACTCTTTTTTTGTAAGCATATTCTCTCGGTTCCCCCTACTAATCAGTGTTAGTCATTTGGCTGGATTCCCCCAGGCTGTTTTCTGAGCTTCTACAGCACCAAAATTCTTTTTTTTTTTTTTTTTTAGTTGGAGTCTCACTCTGTCGCCCAGGCTGGAGGGTAGTGGCACGCTCCCGGCCACCACAGCCTCAACCTGTTGGATTCTGGTGATCCTTCTGCCTCAGCCTTCCAAGCAGCTGGAACTACAGGCGAGCACTACCATGCCCGGCTAATTTTTTGATTTATTGTAGAGATGAGGTCTCACCAAGTTGCCCAGGCGGGTCTCGAACCCGCAGGCTCAGGCAATCCACTCACCTCAGCCTCCCAAAGGCGCGAGATTACAGGCTGAGCCCGGCTCACCAAAAGTCTTTGTATTTCTATTGTGTGCTTATTGCTTAAGGAATGTCACAGCTGGTCAGCCATTTATCTCTCCATCCAGCAAGACATTTATTGTGCAGTCCCTTATACCAGCACTGCAAAGTGCTGTACATGGGTTGTATCATTTGACAAGCAGGCAACACATGTTCATTGAATGAATAAATGTACAAATATGTTAATGATAAAACAATAGTGCTTGACTTCCACTGTGTATTATATAGCAGTACAGTCTATTCTTAAATTTTCCAGAAAAAGATAAAATACACCTATAGCTTACCACCAGGAGCTCTTTGTTTTGTTGGAGAAACAGGGGTGTATTTATAATAAACTATCTCTACACAGTTAAGTGCCTTGATTGAAGGAACTGTGATTATTACATCTTCACAATACTTCAGTGCTTATCAAGCATTCAAATAAATAGGTATTCAGTAAATCAGGTACTCAATAAATACTTGCTTAAAATTAGTAAAGTGCCATTCGGTGAAGAGATAGGAAAAATATTCATTGCAACAATTCAACTGCTTGACAGAATGCTATCTTTTTTTTTTTTTTTTTTTTTTTTTTTTGAGTTGGAGTCTCACTCTGTCGCCCAGACTGGAGTGCAGTGGCCGCTCCTGGACACTGCAGCCTCGACCAGCTGGACTCCGGTGATCCTTCCACCTCAGCCTTCCGAGTAGCTGGAATTACAGGCATGGGGTACCACGCCCGGCTGATTTTTTGATTTATTGCAGAGATGAGGTCTCGCCAAGTTGCCCAGGTGGGTCTCAAACCCGCGGGCTTAGGCAATCCACTCACCTCAGCCTCCCAAAGCGCGGGATTACAGGCTGAGCCACCGAGCCCAGCTAATTCTTGATTCTTGTTTCCATGGATTTCTTTTACTTTCTCTCCAGCTCAACAATCTATTTGAAAATAATTTTTAACATATATTTTATGCAGCATGTTAAGATAGATAGTGCTACTCTAGAGCATTCCTCCAGACATCTAATCTCACATGTTTCTGGAAACTGAAGATCTCTTTTTATGTAAAACAATGTCCTATTTTATTAGGTCCTGAATATTTTATTAACGCCATTATATTTTATGTCTTAAGGGAGATCAAAGGACTAAGAACAGATTAATGAAAACAAGACCAATGTGGAAATTTAAATTGGTTTAAAAATCTGATTTATGCTAAGCCAATTCAGATTTCTTAAATATTGAGTCTGTGAATTGGCTTCCTCTTTAAATAAAATATTTAGTTGCTTTGTTCTGAATTTTAGCTGTTACTGTTAGAAAGCCCTAAGTAATCTGCCATATTAAGCATTTTATTGTGTTTTACTCCAGTCCTAAATAGCACAAAAAACACAAGGCGTTTTAACTAGGTAATCAACATTATGAATACAAGGGTCTATTCTATGTTACTGTTTTACTGATGGAATTTTGCCCAGAATAAATCTAAATTCAGAGATGATCTTTTGTGTTTAGAACAAAATATAATTTTATACAAATATTCTGTTACTTCCCCTAACTTTGAAATATAGCTTTTTGGAAAAAAGTTATACAGAAACTCCCAAATATAACAATATTAAAAATATACATGGTAATATCTCATAATGAAAGTAAATAAAAAATTTGATTATGCTAAAAATATTTTTATTATTTCTAGGTAAAATATCAAACTTTAATTATATAAAAAGATCATCAAAATATATAGTCAAAATGTAGGAGACATTTATTAGAGAAATGTGCCTGGCAGTTAATTAATACAAATACCTTATCATATTATTATCTGGATTATGTGATTTGGATGTACTTTTTAGTTTTTTTTTTTTTAATTATAATTTGTCTTATTTTTTCTTATTTGTAAAAACTTTAGCAAAAACCTACCCACTTTCTTCCATTTTAAATTTCATTTGAAGCTTCCTTAACAAGAAAGTCTATGGTAAATTTAAATGCAATGTCCAACTTTTGAGTGAAGAAAGTCACAAGTTCATATTAGTATTAGTAGCATACTTTTGTCTATGTGGTTTGATGAGACAAAAGAATAACAATCCTGTTGATTAACATGTCACAATTATGTTTATGATATTGTTAATTTGTGATTGCTCAAGATTTAATAATGAATATATTGATTTCATATTGTTGACTAATTTACATAACTACCTATCTGTATAATAATTATTCTCACAAACTGCACTGTCATAAGAGGAAACTCTTCCTTCTCATGTGGTTTCTATATTATACAGAAATACAGGTATACTTATTTATAATATTTGTGATCATTAATTTTATGTATCAAATTGATTGGGCCACAGGGTACTCAGGTATTTAGTAAAACATTGTTTTTGATGTTTCTGAAAAGGTGTTTTAGATGAGATTAATTTTTACTTAATTTTTTTTAATATTCAATATTTTTAATTATGATATTGTGGGGTACAGTTAAGGGTTAGGTATACAAATATGCTTCGTTCAGGCACCCTTGTTGATAAGAGGTGTCTCCTCATCCCCAGACAAATACTTACTACCATTAATCCCATCACTACCATTAATCCCATCCCCCCCATAGTTTCCCACCACTGTCAGACATTTTCTTATGGTAATACATTGGATGATCAAGGTCTACTATATGAGTGAGAACATGTGATACTCAGTTCTTTGTTTCTGTGAGAGGTAACTCAGTATTATAGACTCTAGTTCCATCCAGGTTGCTGCGAAATTCATGATTTTGTTCTTTTTTTATGGCTGTGTAGTATTCCATCGGTGTATATGTACCACTTGTTTAATCCAGTCCTCTTTTGATGGACA
>CAUYQG010065817.1:0-11871 GCA_963574415.1 Tarsius wallacei | reverse complement strand
GAATGAATGAATGAGCTTATCTTGCTGTTCTAAAGAGAGCTGCCTCATGAGTCTGAGACTGGGGCCAGATACCCCCACCAAGACTTACTGAGAGGGGTCAACTGTTCCTGCCTCCCCCCAACTCTGCTCTGCCTCCCCAGCCTGTATAAGCCAATGTCTAAAGGGGATCCAGGGAGGATTGTCCAGCAGTGGCTGGGGCAGGGCAGGGCAGGGCATGTCCCCAACTCCCTAGCCCGGGTGGGCTCATGGTTTGGAGGGGAAAGATTGTGAAGGATAGGGAAAGAGGTATTCTACCCCAATTGAACACACGCATGTTGATCTGCCCCATGTCTATTGGGAGTAAGGGGAGAATACATGAGAAACACAAAGGGAAAAGGGGCAGTTATGGGTAGTCTCAACTGCCACCGTGTGGCCAATTTTCTGTCAATTTCCTATCCGGGTCAAGTGGACATTGAAGGAGGTAGTTGAACTTGATCTGAGCTGTAGGTTTCCAGCCCAGATGGATATGAGCTGTAGGGAGCACCTTGAAGGTAGTGAGGGAGCTAGGCTGCTCAGAAGAGGTTGGCCTGTGCTCCTTCCCAGTGGTCCTCCTTGTGCCCCAGTTAGGGTGCCTGCCCAGCAAGGGTGGGGACAGAGGAACATTTGGTCTCAGCCCCTTCCCTGCTGCTCACTGATGATGAGCCCCACTCCAATGCTGGGAGTTGTGGAGGCCACAGTAGCACCACAGAAATAAGTGACAGCTGTCTCTTTCCCCATCCCTTCTGCCCTTCAACTGACAGGGGAGAAATAAGCCCAGGAGGAGGAGGAGAGGGAGTGACAGAGCATGACATGACTCCCCAAAGAGCAAATTAATGGAGCTAGGAGCTGAGTCAGTGATGGGGAAGGAAAGAGTTTTGAATCAGACCTGTGTTTTAAGAATTCAGCACTGGATTAGGCTTTTTTTTTTTTTGAGTTGGAGTCTTACTCAGTCACCCAGACTGGAGTGCAGTGGCTGCTCCTGGCCACCGCAGCCTCGACACGCTGGGCTCCGGAGATCCTTCTGCCTCAGCCTTCCGAGGAGCTGGAACTACAGGCGCACACTACCATGTCCAGCTAATTTTTTTGATTTATTGTAGAGATGAGGTCTCGCCAAGTTGCCCAGGCGGGTCTCGAACCCGTGGGCTCAGGCAATTCACTCACCTAGGCCTCCCAAAGCGCGGAATTACAGTCTGAGCCCGGCCTGGACTGGGCTTTTTTATACTCGAAACTTACCAAGATCTGCCCAAAGTTATCAAAGATTGAACTTTAGAGATATGATTGTGAATGGGGGGTAGGGAAGCACATATCATGTTTGTAGCCTGCTGTTACATGTTCAGTGTGATCATTAAGTCAGTTACACCACAAAGTAGGCCAAGAACGACTATCCTTAATCTACAAAGAGCTCCTCAAAAGCAATAAGAAGAAGAGGAACAACCCAATGTGGAGAAATGGGCAAAGATATTACAAGTCACTAAGACAAGAAAGACAAGTCAGGCATGATGGCTCAAGCCTGTAATCCCAGCACTTTGGGAGGCCTAGGCAAGAGGATTACCTGAACTGAGGGGTTTGAGACCCAGCCTGGGAAACTTGGTGAGACCGCGTCTCTACAATAAACCAAAAAATTTGCCAGGCATGTTGGCGTGCACCTGTAGTTCCAGCTACTTAGGAAGCTGAGGTGGAAGGATCACCTGAACCCAGCAGGTTGAGGCTGAAGTGGCCATGAATGTGCCACTGCACTCCAGCCTGGGTGACAGAGTGAGACTCCAACTCAAAAAAAAAAAAAAAAGAAAGACAAATCAGCCAATAACCACATGAAAAGCTACTCCACCCCCCCAAAATGACAATTAGAACAAGAATGAAATATTACTGTGACCTACTTATAAGACGGGCAAACTATAAAAGGTTGACAGCATCCAGCACTTTGTTTTGAGAAGGAAATGTAGGCAGTGTCTATTGTCTGTAGCACAGGGGTAGTAACTGCATTTTACAGATGATGCCCTGAGGCTCGGAAAGGGGTAGGCACTTGTTCAGAGCCACACTGTGAATCACTGGAGGGCAGGAGCTGGAAGTCAGGTCTCTGGATGGGTACCCATGACTCTTTGCCTCTGGGATGAGGATGGCTGGGGACCCCCGCTATTGCCAACACATCGCCTATCCTCATCCTGTCCTTCCCAGAGATGAGGCTTACAATCAGTCCTCCACCGCAAGGCTTAGAGGGTGACATGGGGGATCCAGTGTTTGGAATCAGATAAACCTGCTCTCCAACTCAACTCCACACTCCCGCCCCTGGGACAGTTATTTAACCTCACGTAAGATGGAGACAATCGCTCAGCCATTGGAAGGCTTGCTCCTTCCACAAATATTTACCGAGGGCCTACTATGTGTCAGGCTCTGTTCCAGGCACTGAGGATACATCAGTGAACAAGAAAGTCTTTCCTTCATGAGGTTTGCCTCCTGGCGGGGAGAGACTGGTCACTAGAGAGAGTGAGTCCAAACTGAATTCAGGTTAGTGGGTGATGGGAGGGTGGGCCTGGGCCGCCAAGCAAGGCCTCTCTGACATGTACAAGAAAAGCCCTCTTGGCAGAGACCGGCGGGGATGGAAGTCCAGAGGTGGGAAAGAGTGTGGTGTGGAAGAGGGCAGGGCCCAGGGTGCAGTGGCCAAGGGGACAGCGGTGGGTGGTGAGGTCTGAAGACAGAGGGGCCAGACACCCCCCGCACTGGGCTGGGGAGGAGTTTGGATGGTGCTGGTTTTTCTGGAAGTGAGACAGGAAGCCACTGCAAGGGGCAAGCGAAGAAGGGTCTGCCCCCCGGACAGCTTCCTCTGGTGCTGAAGGGAGTGGACTGTAGGGTGGAGTGGGAGACGGGAGCCCAGGCAGAGGTGCTGAACGAGGCTGGCAGCTGTGAGAAGCAGGTGGACCAGGGAGGAAGGATGAACGAATTGCGGGTAGTTAGGAGAATTGGAGGGCAGGTAGCCTGGGCTGCAGCGCAGCACGTAGTAGGTCTCAGCTACCTGTCCTCAGTTAATCCCATGACTGTGTCTACCTCCATCAATGCCCCAGATCGCTTCCCCCCTGTCATGGGTTCAAGTCCTGCCTCCTTGACCTGTTGCTGCCTCTTGACTTTTGCAGGCTACTCGGATAAGGTACTTGCCCTGGGTTCTCTCTGGTTGTTGCTTTTAAGCAGATTGCTTACTTCTCGCCCTCCCCCCACCCCAAACTGGGGTGAGACCTGAGGCCCTGTCTGGGTGGCTCCCTATGTCACTTTCAAAGTTGAGAATAGGTGGTAAGTCACAGTGACATCTGCCCAGCCCCCAAAATGGGGAGATGGGAGGCGGCATCAGGCAGGAGGGACCCGGGTCAAACACACAGGTCTGGGTCCTGGCTCTGCCACCTTGACCCTGGGAAGACCCTTTGACCACTCTCAGCCCCTGCGCTTCCTCTGCCACGTAGGAAAGAGGCCATTGAAGGCTTGTTTGGAGGGTAAGGTGAGGCGCCAGCCAGTAGATCGCCTGGCTGTGTGCTGGCTCACATGTTAAATACCCACCAATGGCAGCCAGTTTGATCCTGATGCTCCACCCAGGGTATAGCCCTGGGTGAGAAAGAGCTCCAGTGGCAGAGCCCCAGTGTGGGTCTTAACCCAGACTCCGTGAAAGCTGGGCAACTAACTTCACCACCCAGGCTCTTATTTTCCTCGTCTATAAAATGGGTACCAGTCTCCTAAGGTTGTGAGCAATGCACATGATGCATCTGGCACATAGTAGGTGCTCAGTAAATGCTAGGATGCAGTGGGGAGGAGCTGGAGGAAAGGAGGGGAAAGACACTACCTGGCAGGGGCAATGGGAGCACGGGGGGTTGGGGACTTTGCTGGGAGCCCCACCTTGGAGATATCTCCTGGCCCTGGGCCCTGTGTCCACCAAGTCTAAACCCAGGCAGTTGGAGGGACCTGAGCTTGCACGGGCGTGGACATCCTACACCTACTATCAGTGGGCCTCAGTTTCCCCACCTGCAAAATGGAAACCATAATCCTTGCCCAATAATAACCAGGATTCAGAATTGGAACCAAGACAGGCAGCCCCTGCCTGCCTATCCCCACCCGAGCAGAGATGC
This sequence comes from Tarsius wallacei, assembly GCA_963574415.1. Classification (NCBI taxonomy): domain Eukaryota; kingdom Metazoa; phylum Chordata; class Mammalia; order Primates; family Tarsiidae; genus Tarsius; species Tarsius wallacei. Next base: position 7,747 of record CAUYQG010065817.1, on the reverse strand, counting down.
TGATCTCTGGGAGTACTGGCAGATTTTCGAAGGGACTGGAACTGCGAATGTCAGAAGCAGGGTAATGCTTCTGCATGCTCACAGTGTGCCAGGCTCTGCACTACCGAGGTCCTCCTGTTAAGTCATTTCAAACCCACTGTAGGCTTCCAAGGCGGGGCTACACTTACCCCATTTTCACAGGTGAGAAATCTGAGGCTCAGAGACATGAAAGCATGGGCCCAAGCATGCACAGCAAGGGGCCAGGAGCCATGGAAGCCAGAGCATCCCTCTCCCAGCTCCTGACCACCTAGGTGAGCCCGGAAGCCTCTTAGCCCCTCCCTATCCACTCCTGCCCTGGTCTTCTAAAAGCCACACCTCTCTCAGGGCCTGAGGCCTCCTGGGGTGGGCCCCAGACTGGAGAAGGAGTTACATAAGCCACGTCAAGGCAGGACGGAGAAAGAAAGCTACACTCGAAGTCTCTAGTCTGGGCTGTTTTCATTGTAGGGATGGAGTCCTGGGCAGCATCCCAGGCCTTCAGGGAAGCCTGCACACAAATGTCCCAAGTGCATTTTTTCTCTCTCTCTTTCTGTCTCTCTCTCTCTCTCTCTCTCTCTCTCTCTCTCTCCTTTCCGGGGATGGGGGCTGTTGATGCAGCAGAATCCAATGATCCACCACACTGGCATGATTCAGCCTCAGCAGCCCTCAGCCAAGGCGAGCGGGAAGTGTGAGCTGTTGGCTGGGGACATTCGGGCCCCCGTGGGGTGTCGTTCAAGCCACATCACCCACCTCTAACAGCAGGGAGTCTCCAGCTGATATCTCTTTTACCTCAAAACTCACTGCTGTTGAGCCTGCCGCTGCCACCAGAGCCCGGAGCCCCAAGGACGGGGTCTGGCTCACAGCAAGTGTTCCACAGATGTGTGCTGGCTGATGCAGTGATCCCAGGGGCAGTCAGAAACAAGGGTAAGCAGAGATGCGTTGCCCACACTTGGGAGTTCTAACAGTGTCTTTAGGGGTCTGATGGATGCTGTGTAGAACTAGCAACCATGGGAAGAACCCCTCATAGGAAGGGTAATCCCCATGAGGAATGGAGAATGGGGGCTCACAACCTGGGGTGAGACTTCTTTGTTGGTTTTTTAAGAGATGGGATCTTGCTATGTTGCCCAGGCTGGCTTCAAACTCCTGGACTCAAGTGATCCTCCCATTCCAGCCTCCTGAGTAGCTGGGATTACAGGCACAGGTCACCCTGGAGTGTGACTTTTTATAAGACCTTCTTATATGGACTTTTTATTAGCTAAAAAAATCTGGACCATAAGGCAGAACAATCCTCTGCTCCTGCTTCAAAAGCCAATGGATCTGACCACATTAACAGTATCATAAGTAATGATTTCTACTCCTCAAAGGACACACAGAGTTAGCAGGCAGGAGTCAGACTGAAGGAAGATTATTTTTTCAATGTCAAAATCAACAGATTGACATATAGGTAATACAAGGAAGTCCTACAAATTGACAAGAAAAATTCAGGAAATTCACTATTAAAAGTAGGCAAAATAAAAATAAAATTAACTTTTAAAAAAGCTAAAAGATAAAATAAAAAATTTAAAATAAGGTGAATAAAAACCATATCATTAAAATAAACTTAAAAATTAAATAAAATAACACTTAAAAACAAAATTAAATAACAAAATAAGAATTAAAAGTAAGAATGTATAAAAACGTGTCTGTAAAATAAATCAAAATTAATGAAAATCACTTTAAAAATCTTAAAATAAAAATTTGAAATCAAAAAAGAAATAAATGTTAAGAGTAAAATAAGAAATCAGATCTTTTCGGTAATTTAAAAACTAAAGAAAATACTGAGAAACACAAAGGGAGAGCAGGTCTTGTGGGGGGACGCTGGTGACGTGCTATGGATTAAGGAGTCTGATTGGTACAAACGTCTGCGGTGGGGGGAGAGTGATGAAGGGGATGGGGTGGGGTGGTGAGGCGAAGGAGAAGGAAAGGCAGGTCCCAAGGCAGCATCTGATGGGGTTTTTCCAACCTGCTGTGGGTAGAGGACAGGAAGTCAGGCTCCCCCACGGCTTCACCCATAAATAGCCCTCGCGTCATTTATGTATGTGTAATGTGCTGGCAGCATACACACTGGCACGCACGTTACATTTCATCCTCGCTGCTGTCCTCTGAGGTCTACTTGCAGAGGCGCAAGCAGTGGCTCAGAGAGGGTCACGGTGCCACAGCCATATGGTGCTTCGGACCACCCTATCCACTGCATCTGGCTTCCTCAAAATGAGCTTGTGATGAGTTCGATTTACTGAGTCCTCTCAAGCAAAGGCAAGGTGGTCCCCGACATCAGGCTTGAATGTTCTGCACACTAGAAAGAGCCAGCCTCCATGACGCAGGACCATTATCACCATTAATTAAGCACCAACTGGCTTCCAGGTGGGTCACATGCATCACCTCCTTGACCTTCACAAAAACTGTACAAAGTAGGTGCTCTTACTGTCCTCATTGTATGGACAGACAGCATCGAGATTCAGGAACGAACTATTATCACCCAAGCATGGCAGCAGCAGAGCTGGGAGCTGAGCCCAGGCCCGTCACAGCCCAAATCTCACACCCCCTGCCTGGCACCAGACACTGTGACGGTCACTCACGGAGCACTCCCAGTGTGCTACGAATGCGTTGTCTGTTTCATACCCCATTTTGCAAATTAGCCAACGGAGGCACAGAAGGGAGGATCTGCCCAAGGTCACTCATCTAGTGAGTGGCAGAGCCCACAGCCTTTGTGACGCGTGCCAGGCCCCCTGTGCTCATCTGGGACTTGCTAGAGACAGCTGTGCCCGCAGGCCAATGCCAGAGTGGCTCAGAAGGGCAGTTGTGACGTTTCTTCTCTTTGTGTCTCCACCCGGCGGATGTGGGCACCACTGTTGGGCTCTAGGGAAAGTGGAGGCGTCCGGTGAAAGGGAGTGGTTTCCCCATGTGGCCTGGGTCCCCCGGGCTTGAGAATGCCTTTCTTTTGAGCTGGTGAAACAGAATGCCTCACTGGCCATGGCACATTGTAGTCCTCACCTCAGGCCACCAAGCAGGGCCCTGTGAAGCACTTGGCATTACTACCAGTAGGGCGGGCAGTGGCAGCCCAGCTAGGGCAGCAGTGCCCCAGAGGAGTCAGCCTCACTCATCGAAAGTTGGGATCCAGACCATTCCTGGGGGGTCTGAAGGAATCCTTGAGGGTGGGCCTGAGGGCACGTGTACCCGGATGCTGCTGACTGTTGCTCAGAGCTGGGAAAAAGGCTCCAGGCCATGGAGACCCGGGAGGTACATTCCAGCCTCCTCCCCTGGCCTGTGTGCCCTGGGCAAGCTGATGTCCCTCTCTGAGTGTGTAGAGTTTCGTGTGTAGAAGAGGGAGAAAAACAGGATCAAACCACCTCACGGGTTGAGTGTGGATGAACTGGGAGGAGGTCTGGCGTGGGGGTCATAGACCCAAGCTTTGGAATCAGTTGTTTGATCTCAAATCCTGATTTTTGCCATTTACTCTGTTAAGCTATTAGATGGAAACACATGATATTGCTAATATTTGTCTGCTTCCAACCTACAAAGGTGGTAATTTCATGTGCTCCAAATAGTTCCTCTCTCTGAATTCAATTTTCTCCTCTAAACTGTGGATGATAGCAGTCCCCTCACGGGGTCGCTGTGAGGATTAAACAAGGCTGAGAGGCAATTGATTCAGTAGTTAGACCAGGCTCTGGGACTAGGAAAAATCTGAACCTTGGTTAAGTGGCCTCAGGCAATTATTTAACCTCTCTGTGCCTATTTTCTCATCTGTAAAATAGAAATAATAGTACTTATCTCACCAATTTATTGAGATAATGTAATCAGTGAATATGTATAAAGTACCTAGAAGAGTATCTGACATTGATAAATAAAATAAAAATGCAGGAAATATCTGGCAGAGAATAAATGCTCAACCACAAAACCAAATTAAAAAAGAGGCTTTTCAAAAACCTTTTATGCCAGTGAAACTTTGATAGGAACATACATGTGTGTGAAGATATAGGTGAGGAGTACACGCCCATGTGACCACCACACCCAGGCTGTTCTGTGGTCCAAGGGTGCCCACAGTCCAAGGCTCTGGGGACAGGACTGGCCTTGATGACATGATGGCTCTCTGTCTGGCTCAGGCCAGTCCCTCCCATGAAACCACACAGTCAAGCTGCAGACCCTCTGTGGTGGCTCCATGGTGACTCTGTAGGCCTTAAGAGGCCCCCACCCCCAGGGCTGGCCTCCAGCTATTAAGCAGCAGCCTTCGATCTGCATAAGCCCCTATGTCCATCCTCTCTCTAACATGTATCCCAGCCCTGGGGAGAAGACCAAGTGGGCTGACCATTCCCAAGGTGCATGGGGGAAACTGAGGCAGCTTTAAGCCAGATCTGTCAAACTCTGGGACAGCTGCCTTCCTCTCTCCTGGTCTCTCATGCCCTCACCCCCTGGTCTCTCCAGCATACTCAATTTCACCTGTAACTGGTGACGTTGGGTAGGGGCTTCGCCCTTGAGTCTCCAGTTTTATGAAGTCTCAATTGGCCATATTGGCCTTAACGTTATATTATTCTATAATCCTCTCTAGAACTCCAGAGAGAAAATGAAAGTTAAGTGGTCTGCAAACTGTAAAGTGTGCCATACAAATAAGAGCGTGGTTAATGGCAGCATTTGATGAACTTTCTGGAGAAGTCTACTGTATGTAGAGTTGCTCCTGTGGGCTTTGGGGTCAGGAAGACCCTGGTCACATGCATATTTGCTCTGTGACCTTGGATAAGCCCGCCCTTCTGATCCAGCTTTCTTCTCCTAAGTGGGGGTTGGGATGGGGGTGCCTATATCCACCCAACAGGGCTGGGGTGAGGCCCCACCAGAAAGGAACATGCTGTGTCTGCCACACACTGGCCGTCAAGGGTGTCTGATGCAGGAGGATATTTAGAGCCCCAACGGATCATCCCACCTTCCAGTGCTAAAATCCACACTTCTGGGGAAAGACATGGCCGCTAGATTCAAGCTTACGAGGAACAAGCACCTGAACCAGCAAAAGGTCTCTGGAGTGGCCACTGCTCACTGAGGTCATTCAACGGACATCCGGACTCACATCCCAGCCTCCTGCCTACTGCTGTGGGGCACCCTGGGCCTCAATCTCCTTCTCTGTGATACATAGATCCCCCTAGAACCCAGCTTTCACGGCCATCACAAGGCCCCATGCCAGGTCACAGCTGGAAAGGGCTAAGTCACACTTTCCTGACAGTGGTCAAAACTACATTTTTGTACCAGTACACACACAGTACACAGAGTGCACACCCACTTGCACATATGTGTGTGCAATTCACTCCTACATACACTCACATACATACATACACTGAAACACATTTCTCAAATAATAATCCTCCATATTAATACTAGTAGTCTCCAATAATAAATATAAATACATAGTAATAACTATTTCAAATAATAAATATTAAACTTTCCCAAGTAATAATCACTCAACACTTGCAATGTGCTCTGATGTTTTCTGGAAAGTCAGCTGGCACACTGTAGCTTATGGGCCAGACTTGGATGTTCCTGTATGGCCCGTGAGCCAAGAACAGTAGATTATGTCACAGATCATGTGTGGCCTGCAAAGCCTGAAATATTCACTATCTGGCTCCCTCAAAAACGTTTGCCAGCCTCGCTCTGTTGATCTGATTCTATTCCATTTCATTTTGTTCCATTCAAAAGTGCTGGCTGCAACTTACTCAGTTTACTTCCCTGACCTGCTGATGGGCCGCAAACTTCAACTGGAAAAACTCCGAATTCATGTTAGCTTTAGTGTTTTCACTAGATGGAAGGATGGATGAGTGAACCTTATCCATGTGACACACCTTGGTCAAGCACTGTCCTCTCCTGGAGTCTCATATTCCTCAGCTGAGGCTGAGACCACCCCTGCTTGCCTCTCCAGCTTGTGCCTCCAGGGTCCTGTCCAGGATGTTCTCAAGGAGGTGTATCTCAAGGAGCTGCTGGACCCTCTGACAGCAGCCAAGGAGGAGCCCCCTCCTGAATGCCTGGCCCAGGGCCTGGCCCGGAGGAGGGGGTCCGTCAAGACCTCTCTTTAATGACAGTGACAAGAGAATGGTACCCACAGCCCTCCATGGCTGGACCTGACCCCCTCTGCAACTAGACCCCCACTCCCTCTGGCCACACAGTCACTCATGCCCTTTCCACTAGGTTACATCCTCCCCTCCTCCTGCAGAAGCCCCCACGACGGCCACCTCCGCCTGACAAAATCCTGAGCCCGACCCCTCTGATGTGGCTACACTCAGATGTCTCTACTCTGCAGCCCTAGCAAATCACCAACAGAATTTCTATTTCTAGGCACAGTCTCCGAAACTCTGGGTTCACATCCTGGCTCAGATGCTGTGAGCTCCTGGGCAGGCATGGTCCTTTCTGGGCCTCGGTTCCCTTGTCTGGGAAATGGGTGCAACACGAGGCAGTGGTGGAGTCAGGATTCACAGACCCACCTGTGGTGCTCCTGGCACGTGGCCAGCCCCTCCTTGGTGGCCTCAAGGACCTCCTTTGGTGGTGGATGGGCAGGGGATTGGATGCTTTTCACCCACAGGAGAGGGAGGTGGGTTCTTTGGGGTCTGGGACAGTGTGAGGTAAAAACCGCATCTCCTCACACCCACACTTGGCTCAGAACTGCCAAAGAGGAGAAGATGGGTGGGCAGACCATGGCTGACTTACCACCTACTATGTGCTGAGTGTTCTGTTTTCCATTTCCAACCAGCCCTGATCTTATGAAGAAACCCAGGTAGCATTCTCCTAAGCCACAGCACCATTTCCTCAGCTCTCGGGCTCCAGTTATCATCCTCGCTCTGCCCTGTAGGAATCAGTTTTCCTTTCAAACCATCCCTGCATCTGCACCTGGCTTCTCCTGGACATCAGCACTCAGGGGACACACCTTGTTCTGTGCCCAGCCATGACCCTATCTGGAGACAAGACACCCGACCCTCCCCTCTCTGCCCTGCTTGCCCAGGTCTTGCTGTGTCTGTCTGTGCAGGGGCTGCCTGCCTGGCCCTGGACTTGGGCTTTGCAACTTACATGGAGGTATTGTGTTCATTCCACACAACAGGCCTCACGAGTGGGCACTGCCTCTGTCATTTTAAGATGAAGAAACAGAGGCTCAGAGAGAGGAGAAGGTTTTTCTCAGGAGGATAAACAGCAAGCATGAAGTAGAGGTGAGATCCAGCCTAGGTGTCCTTTCTTGGCAGTCTTAGTCACACCCACCCTGAGAAGGGAAAGTGGTCGAATGCCTGTGGGCACCTTCCTTCTGGGACTGGGGTCAGCCTTCCCAATTGCTCACAGAGGTAGGCACAGGAATTTCCATTTCATGGATGTGGAAACCGTGGATGAGAGGCGGCATGTGGCCAGCTAGTCACATAGGCAGGGCAGGAGAGGGCTCAGGATTTGAACCCAGCGCTACCTGAAATCCAGGGCTCCTGATCTGCCCCAGCTTCCTCAGGTCTAGAAGGGTCTAAAAGCTACATGTGGCTGTGGGGTTCCCTCTCCAACAGGCCTTGGGTGTCAGGGACAGTCAGCTGCAGGCTGGCTTTCCCTCTTTGCCTGGGCAAAACCCCAGATCCAGAGCCCCTCACTCTGCCCGATTGTCCCATTGCATCCCAGGACACCCCGCATGTTTCCAAAGAAATGTCCCCATCTGCTTCTGATTCATTTACACACAATTAATCAAAATGTTGTT
>CAUYQG010065816.1:0-12311 GCA_963574415.1 Tarsius wallacei | reverse complement strand
AGCCACCGCAGCCTCGACCTGCTGGGCTCCGGCAATCCTTCTGCCTCAGCCTTCCAAGTAGCTGGAACTATAGGCGCGCGCTACCACGCCCAGCTAATTTTTGATTTATTGTAGAGATGAGGTCTCGCCAAGTTGCCCAGGCGGTTCTTGAACCTGCGGGCTCAGGTAATCCACTCACCTCAGCCTCCCAAAGTGCGGGATTACAGGCTGAGCCACCGAGCCCAGCTAAAACTATAATTTTCTATATGAATATAGATATAACAATTCTGTATAGTATTTAGCAACCAATTCCAGCCTTGTATTAAGAAAATAGTATATGGTCTAGTAGAGTTTATTCTAGATCTTAAGGATGGTTCAATGTTAAGAAATCTATCAATGTAATTTATTACATCAACAAATTAAATTAAGGAAGTTTATGATTATATCAACATATTTCTAAAAGTCATCATAAAATTCAAATGCCATTCCTAATAAAAATTTTAAGTAAATTAAAAATAAAGAAAATTCTTAAGGTATGATATATACTTATATATTTTTTAGCAAAAACTTAATATTAAACATCATAATAAATTATGAAATGTTGAAGGTATTTCCATTAAAAGTAGAAATGATTTATCATTGAATTTAATTTGTAGTAAAATTGATCACACCTTTCTACTCCCACTGGTCTATGACATTCCCCTAGTGTAGTGATCGCAAGGGTATATTTAAACATCTATTTGTCTTATTTGACCGAGACTTCCTAGAGGCAGGTATATGCCTTAGAAATTTGTGTACCAGCCGGGCTCTGGTGGCTCAGCCTGTAATTCCAGCACTTTGGGAGGCCGAGGTGAGAGGATTGCCTGAGCCCGCAGGTTCGAGACCTGCCCGGGCAACTCGGTGAGAACTCGTCTCTACAATAAATAAAAAACTAGTTGGGTGTGGTAGCGCATGCCTGTAGTTCCAGCTCCTTGGAAGGCTGAGACTGAAGGATCGCCAGAGCTCAGCAGGTCGAGGCTGCGGTGGCTGGGAGCTTGCCACTGTACTCCACTCTGGGCGACAGAGTAAGACTCCAACTCAAAAAAAAAAAAAAAAAAGAAATTTGTGTATCCTTAGTTCCTGACACAGGTTCTGGCACAAGAAATTTCTTGGAAGGCATAAACAGTGGAATGAATATAATGTAGCATTTTGTATTTTGTAAAAGGCCATTTTTCCCTTCCCATAAGGTGATCATTTCATTTTGATTTACGTATGAGATACTGAACATACCATGAAAACAATTTGAAAAAACTGTTTTGAAAAAGAACTACCAAAGAATTATATCTGAATCAGAAGTCAAAGACCAAAGAACCCAAACATTTTTATTATGTTATGTCTCCTTGAGATTTAAAAATCTCGCATCGTTTCATCATGATCATTCTTGAAGTCCCTTCCATCATTGTTCTAGGATTTATTCATTATATTTAGAAGTTGAGCCGTGAACAGCTTGGAAATAAAGTAGTACAAGTCACTTGGGTTAAGTTATATACCTTAGAAACCACAACAAGATTAAAAACAAACAAAGAAATGAAAAGTCAAAAATGACTTGGGAAATACTTTTCTAAAAGGAATTTGAGTTTCATGTTCTTGCCACCTTCAAAAACCAAAACCGAATTTTCTTCAAATATGTTTTTCTTTTAAAATTGCTGTTTAGGTCTGAGGACATCGATATATTTAACAGCTCTAGAACCCTGAGTTATTTCACTTGGTATTCATAGGAGGCCAGGTCCCTCTCCCTGCAACTTGCTGCTTGGTCTTCAGAAGCAGATACCTCCTTCTTGCTTTGTCTTTGTCTCAAAAGGCAATAAGTTTATTACCCTGAGATGGAAAACAGAGGATGGAAATTCAGAATCCCACACTAGAAGGATTGCCTACCCCTGAGTTTATTCACTCATTTATTTATTTAGCAAGTACTTATGAAGCTCAGAAGCTGGAGTAAGGACAGAGTGAAAGGGCATGGACCCCACACACAGGAATTTATAGGCACCATTCTCCTTGTTCGTTTTCTTTATCTTTTTCCTGCTTATGCTGTGTGCTTCTCATTGGTATCCTTTGGGAACAACAAGGAAGCAAAAAGCCACATCCTTACATCAATACATCTAATTACTCTCAAGGCTGATTTAAAGAAGTAAACATTTCCTTTCATTTTTCCCTCTCATCTCTCTCTCCCTACCTAGCTACTATGTATCATATCTATTGTATGTATGTACGTATCTATTATCATCTACCTATCTACTTTCCTATCGTATTTATTGTAACTATAACTCATCTACCACCTATTATATCTGTCACCTCTCTCTCTCTCTCTGTATCTATCTTTGTATCTAAGTACCTATCAAGTATCAAGTATCTATCATTTATCTATCTATCTATCTATCTATCTACCTACCTATCTATCATCTATCTTTGATCTGCCTAGCCTCCAACTTTACCCTTTCTCTCCTGGAAATAGTGCCCTGCTTTTCCTTGGGGAAGCCACCCTCTTCCCCTGCCAGCCCATGTGGTTGAGGAAGGTTGAATATTTCTACCTTAGCTCCAGAAGAGGTCATGGGATCCAGTGAGAGATCCCGCCAGTGAGAGGAATTCCTGGGATTTTAGCTGTAATTACCAGGAAGAGTCACACTCATCTGGGATTGCCAAATTAGTAGAGTTTATTCCTGGAGTTGCTGGTGGCCATCTTGTCATCACAAATGGAGAAATTCTGTGAACATGAAGCTAAATAAAGAGAAAAGGAGCTGCATGATGAATGTAGACTCATTTTTGGATGAACTCATTTGAAGGTTTGAATTCATCCAGGCTTGAAGCTGGGCCGGTAGACTTTTAGTACATGAGCCAATACATTCTCTTTAAAAAATCAGAAATCAGTTTCAGAGGGAGCTTCTTTCACCTGCAGCTAAAATGAATATAACAGGAGCACCTAATGCAGCACAGGGGAATCAGAGATGGCTTCCTAGGAAAACAACACCTAAGTTATCTCCCAAAGGAAGTCAGGCTAAGAGGAAAGAGACTGTGTTTCTGGCAGAGTAGACAGCATGTTGGAAAACTGTGGGATGAGACAGAGCACAGCGTGTTTGAAGAAATGAAAACTGTTCCGTCTGTTTGCACACGGAGTGCATGAAGAAATGGAAGCCGAAGCACACCAAGGGGATGGATATGAGGCTGCAAAGGTCACACAGGGCCAAATAGTTATCCTTCAGGCCAGGGGAAAGGTCTTAATTAGGGCAATGGCAAGATCCAAATTCTATCCTAAAAAGTGTCTTTCTGATAGCCATGTATAATAGAAAATTGATTGAAGAGAGGCAAGACAAGACTGAAGACAAGAGGACCACATAGTGAGACAGGGTGGTGACCTTTTCTAGCAGTGGCTGCAGAATTAGAGAGAAATGAATGCATTAGAGGGGTTTGTAAGAGTTAGAATCAAGGGGTGTTTGAAGTGGACTGGGTGGTGATAAGGAAGGAGAAGTCAAGGAAGATGCTGAGATTCCTGGTCTGGCACCTGGCCGATGGATGGTGGAGCTGAGCAGGATATCACAGGAGGAGAAAGCTTTGAAAGAAGACAAATTCAATGTTGGAGAATTTGGCAGACTTGAGGGGAAACGCGGGATAATAGACTGTGGGATATTCCGGTCTCTGAGTCAGGAGAATGAGGGTTGTGCTGGAGAAATCTGGAAGACGTGGATGTAAATAAAGCTACGCTTATAGATGAAAATTTTGGAGTCAATAGGCTAGTTAAGGGAAAAAAGGACTTGCAGCAGAATTCTGAAGGACACCAATTTTTAGGAGATGAACAAGGGAGAAATGTTCATTTAGGATATGAGCAGAGAATCAATCACCCCAAAATAAGTTTAAAAAGATTTAACCAGAATGGCAGAAGAAAAATTATGAGAGTATGGCATTCAGACACCAAAGCTAGAGAGTACAACAAGAAGAGAGTGTTTAAGAGTTAAAATGCTACTTAGAGTCAAAGAATTGTTGTAAGTTAGGGAAAGTTACTGTTACTACTTGTCTTCTTGTTTGTTTTTTTGTAACAGGGTCTTGCTCTGTTACAATGGTGCTATCATATAGCTCCCTACAGCCTTCAAGTTCCAGGCTCATATGATCCTCCTGCCTCAGCCTCTGATGTAGCTGGGACTACAGGCTTGCACCACTGTGCTCAGCTTATTTTTTAAATTAAAAAAATTTTTTTTTTAGAGATGAGGCTTTACTTTATTACACGGGCTGGCCTTGAATTCCTGGGCTCAAGCAACCCTTCAACCTCAGCCTCCCCAAGTGCTGGGATTAGAGGTATGAGTCACTGGGCCTGGCCTACTGCTTGTCTTTAACAGGTAGCACTGGAATTCTTATTGTGAAAAGATATGGGTTTGTTGAAAAAAAAATGAAGTTTTGACAAATACTTGATAATAAAACCACCCATGTCAACATTTCTTTTTTTTTTTTTTTTTTGAGTTGGAGTCTCACTCTGTCGCCCAGACTGGAGTGCAATGGCCACTCCCGGCCACCGCAGCCTTGACCTGCTGAGCTCCGGTGATCCTTCCACCTCAGCCTTCCACGTAGCTGGAACTACAGGTGCGCAGTACCACGCTCGGCTAGTTTTTGATTTATTGTAGAGATGAGGTCTCGCCAAGTTGCCCGGGTGAATCTTGAACCCGTGGGCTCAGGCAATCCACTCACCTCAGCCTCCCAAAGCATGGGATTATAGGCTGAGCCACTGATCCCGGCTCATGTCAACATTTCAGATCAGAAGGAGAATTTGGAGGTCTTGGGTTAATTCTGAAAGGGAAAGGTGAAGAAGGGAACACCACAAAACAAAACAGGGAGATAGCAGAGGCCTCAAATCTCTATGTGATGTGACACTTATAAAACCTCACAAAAATTCTGTTCCATGTAATGTGTGCCTGATTTAAGAGGTTATTATTATCATTTCATTATGAAGGAGGTGCTGAATTTCACACTGGAGAAGATGTGGTGAGGAACCGAGAAAGCAGGTGAGAAAACCAAGGACACGGAAGAGGCCTGGAGACCAGGGTGGGCAGAGTCAGGCAGAGGTGGGACTGGGCTAACGAGGTTTCAGTCTAGGCTCCTCACTGATCAGCTGTGGAGCCACCCTGAGCCACAGTCTCTTTATCTGCAAAAATAAGGACAGGAGTGCTTTCTACTTCATAGTTTTGTTTTCTATGTGTTCCTCGCACATAGTAGCTCTTCATAGATATTTCACAAAATTTCACAAAGCCACTTGGAAGGGCTTTGGGCTTTCACTGGCCATGAAATTAGGGGGAGAGTAAGGCAATTTCCCTTAGGGATTGAGGGCAAGGGAGGTTCCTAAATGATGCCTGCATTATAGAAAAGAAAAATTGAAAATTGTCAGCCTGTCATCCCAGCACTTTGGGAGGCCGAGGCGAGCAGATTGCCGGAGCCTGAGGGTTCGAGACCCACCAGGGCAACTTGGCGAGACCTTTTCTCTCCAAAAATCAAAAAAGTTAGCCTGGCGTAGTAGCACACACCTATAGTTCTGGCTACTTGGAAGGCTGAGGCCGAAGGATCACCGGAACCCAGCAGGTCGAGGCTGCGATGGCCGTGAGCAGAGTGCCACTGCACTCCAGTCTGGGTGACAGAGTGATACTCCAACTAAAAAAAAAAAAAAATTGTCAATGAGATTTAGCCACAAGGATGGTGCTACAGAGAGCAGTTTGATAAAGTAACGTTGGCAGAACTGAAAGGCAGTGTATTCATTCAGAAGTAAGAGCATGGGTTCAGTGACAATGTTCAATGTTTAAAGAAGTTTGGCTAAGAAAGGCAGGAGATGGGGTGGAGGGGGATGGGAGGGGAGGGAAGGGGGTGAGGAGGACAGAGAGGGGGGGGGAGAAGGAGAATAGTTGAAGGAAGGGGAGAAATTTGAGCAAATTTCTATGTTGGTGGGATAGAACCTTATCTCAGAGGCGGCCCATTCTCCCAGGGTAGTGTAATTGTCTTTTCTAGTAAAAAATCTTGTCTCAAAATTTGTCTTTCTAGTCTTTATGCTATGCCCCTGTTGTCGTTTAGATTTGAAGAACACAGTCAAGACATAAAAACATACCCTGCTGAGAAGTTTAAATTTGAATTGTGTGCTTTAAAGAGGCATATTGAAACTTGCCTTGTTTATGAACCGAGACCTAATCTGTGTGAGGCAGTTCCTCATATTTTCTTCTTGAATGGAGAGAAACACTCACTGGCATATCATCACTCTTCGACAGCTGGAGGCATTATCAAAAATTGAGATAATTACCCTCAACAGGAATAAATGTATTTTGAGTGCATAGGCTCTCACCTCTTAAACGGAGCAAAGGAGGTTAACAAGGCAGGGTGACTCCTGGCTGGAGGAGTACACATAAGTCATTCTTAATTGGAGGCTTCACCTTTGGTCCCTTGAACAGCTGCCAAAGAACTTTCTGCATGTGACTTGAGATAAATGAGCAAGTCAGGGAAATGTTTGCATCTCTAAGATGAACTGCTGGGCCAGTCCTTTGAAATTCTAAAAGGGATGGTGGTGATTAAAGATACATTTTTTACAACCTTGTGCAAAAGAGAGTTATTCAGTCCTGAAGAAAGAGGCAAGACTCAAGGAAACTTGTGACCGGTAGTTCTGGGAAGTTGTATTTTGCTTTGTTTTTCTTATGAATGCGAGAGAGAGGATGATTTGGAAGACACACCACGGGAGAAGTGTTGAGTATGAATCAGAACATCAGGACATTTTTGGAAAGAATGAAGACAACAAAGGGAATCCTTGGAAGGAAAGTTATGTGGATACACTCTCTTCCAGAACAATCTCTTTCACTCTTTGAGCAAAGACTGAGTCCATTCTTCTTTCAAGGTTCTAGCTTTATTTGCTATATGCTGAGCATGATTATACAATGCCATAGAAACAACGTGATGGAGAGTCATGAGTCTAGCTGATTTATTTCTCTACCACTAATTGGTATACTCTGGGGAAGCCTTGACTTCTCAGAACCTCCTTTTCTCTCTCTCTATAAAATTGTAGCAGTCTTATGACTCATGGGATTTCTGCCCATTCTGGGGCTCTGAGCATCTAGAAAGAGGGACAAAGGAATGTATATTTATATTAAAGAGGCTCGAAAGAAAACAGCAACTTGTGTATTTTGCTTTGGGAATTCTATGTGCCTTTTGATTATATCGGAAAAGGAAGAATGGGTATAAAACCCACACATCGTGAGTTGGCATGTTCAGGTAATAATATTCTTATATAAAAATTTGGATAAACACTTATTATACACTTGCCTTCACCCCAAATATTTGGTTTTCAATTTCTTAATCTTCTGGAATGCTGGAAATTACTTTTGGCATTTTCATCATTCCTGGGGTACAACTTTATGCTATTTGAAACAAAAATTGTTTCAGCCTCAAAATAACACAGTTCCTGCTAATCAACTCAAAATCTTCCAAGTCACACAGACTATTGGAAGCCAGAACCCCTTTTTCTGGACAGGGAATATATTTGTTCAGTCCATGAGATTGAGATCAAACTTGGATATTATTTTCCAGATCCTAGTCTTTGAAAAGCAGACATAGAATACCCTAATGGCATGAGATGTTCTGTGAATAGCAAACATCATCAACATTTTCTTAGGAACCACGTTTCATCCTATGAATAAATTAGGTAGGTCATAGGTATATTTTCATAGACTTATTTTATCTTTAAATCCCTCATGCTTAGCGTGGAGCATGGCACATATTGAGCATTTAAAAATGTTTGTTGACTACATGAATGAATGCATATATATATGGCATTTAAAAGAGAACTCTATCATTAGAAAATTTCCAAATTAAAATTTAATTATGACTATCAATTTTGATCTATTATGTATATAAAAGAATTGACATTTAATGAATTTCTGAGTAGATTCTTCTGAACTTGTCTTGAGATACATCCTCATTAACTTTGAAAGACTTCTAATGGCATCTAGCTTTGCTTTTAAAAAAATCAAGAAATAAGAGCTACACCAGCCAGCCTGGCTACCCGTATCTCTATGGTTTGGTTGAAG
Organism: Tarsius wallacei; assembly: GCA_963574415.1. Lineage (NCBI taxonomy): Eukaryota > Metazoa > Chordata > Mammalia > Primates > Tarsiidae > Tarsius > Tarsius wallacei. The sequence goes on along the minus strand of CAUYQG010065816.1, from coordinate 4,257 downwards.
AACAGCCTCCCTAATGAGGTGGCATGTATCTGAGAGGCATCTCTCCATGAACGCCTTCTTGAGTCCCTGTTGGTGCTGCTTTAACTGTGGGTACACTTAGATTTAGAGAGAGATCTAGAAAAGAAAAGGGTTGATAAAAGGAAGGCATGATCACTTTTGACAGTAAGAGAACACACTCCCTAGATGAGTAGGAAAGTGCTAACCATTTTTTATTCTGGTCCTTGATTAAAAATGTGAGTGGAGACATTCCTATCTGTCTCCTGTGGGCTGCAAGTTGGCAATATTTAATTTTGATCAACTGTTTTTTTTTATTAAGATAACTTTTCCTGGAGGCTTTGCCTGTGGGAAGAAATTCTACCGTCCAGGGCTAATATTGAGACTTTCTCTTATTTTGTCTACTAATGAATCTACTAATGTGTACACTACAAAAGACTACCAAATTGGCACCAAACATCTAAAAGACCTTTCTGCATCTTGTCAGTTGACATTTGTAGTCTGAAACATCATTCCAGGTCTGTTTGTTCACATATATTTATTAGAGGAGTACGTCGCTAATTTTTTTTCCTAGCAAATAGTTGAAGAACACCAGGGCTCATTAGTCAATCAACATCTTTATGAGAAGAAACTGAGATATGAAGACTTGAAGTTACCCGGCCAAGGACAAGATTAGCTAGAACTAGAATTCAGGTCTCAAAGTATTTGAAATGCGTAACAGTCTACATTTTCATATCTTGGAAAATTCTATAAAAGTTCCATACTTTTATGGAGACTTCACTTGAAGTAGAAAATGGTATTTTGAAGAGCTCCCAAAGTGTGGCCATTTCTGCTTTGTGATTTTTTTCCTATCCAGTCATAAGCTCACACAGCTCAGGTTACCTTGTTTCTTGGAATCTGCCCCTAGGTCAAAAATGCAACAACTAATCTGTGTATCACTATAAGTAAAGCAGCAAAACGTCCCCCCCCCCACCCCAGATCCTGGAGGCATATAGATTTACATATCTGGTTTGCAGCATATTCAGTTCTCATCCATCTGATTGTCATCTTGGTGAGGGGCTGTAGGCTTTGACTTCAGAGCAGGCCCTCACATTCTTCTCAGACTCTAGGACTGACTGGATGGCTGTGGGCTGTTAGCCCGACCACCAGCACTAAGACTGGACAACTATAGACTGTGAGCATGATCACCAGCTCTAGCCATGTCCTGTCTCAGCATTTGCCACAGGGGCCATTGCTTTTCTGCCATACTCTCCCAGAGTGGTAGGGAGGCACTTGGAATGTGATGACGATAACCGCAGCCTCTGAAACCACCTTGAGAAAATGAGCTCATCTGTCTGTACTTTAGTTTCACATCTGTATATGGGAATAATGTTTGTGTCTAAAAGATAAGAATATGTGGAGTGATAAACAGGATTGTTCAAAAGTGACCTTGAGTAATTATCTGAGATGGGCTGGTGCGAGCTGGCTGAAACTGAGCGCCACTGTCTTCACCCCAGCAGGGGGAAGGCAGTGTTTCCAACCTCACCCTCTCGTGAGATTGGTGGCCTCCTCCTCTCAGCAGCTGGGGTTACAACATCCCATGGGCTGCTGAGGTCTTTAGACACTAGGTAGCTGGCTTTCCAACAATTGATGTAAATAGCTGGCACCTAAGATCAGACTACTTGGCAACTAAGCAGTCGTTTCCACAAGACTGGTCTCATGCTTGCTCCGTATTGAGCAGAAGCGCTGGGAAGCACTGCCCTTCCCTGGAGAACAGCCCTTTTATTAGAGCAAAGTGTCCCCAGTGCCACATGGGCCCAAACAAGGCCCTCTGCAGAATGCTAAGAAATTAAAGGCTCTGCACATCTGTTGCCTGGAGTTCCAACCTTACCAAGTGATACTTCTGGTACACCAAACTGATAGGTTATTAGGTTGTTGTGAAGATTAAATGAATTAATGCATAAAATACCCAAGTATAGTACTTGATGTTCTTAGTTCTCAAATGGGTATGATCATCCAGTTTAAAGGACCCTAATGAGATAAGTATAAAATCCATATGTCAGTTATAAAGCATGTATGTATATCAGCTATTATGATTATTAGCTGTCTACCTTTTGGTCCATAATGTCTTCTTCGTCCAGCCTAAAGTATGACAGTATTGATTGGAGAATGGAAAAAAATGAGGTGTATATAACAGTGAACAGTGAGGTAGGAGGACTTTCAATGTAACTAGATTTTCCTCTGAGTACGAACATCTTTATTTATTTATTTATTTATTTATTTTTGAGTTAGAGTCTCACTCTGTCACCCAGACTGGAGTGCAGTGGCACGCTCCTGGCCACCGTAGCCTTGACCCGCTGGGCTCCGGCGATCCTTCTACCTCAGCCTTCCAAGTAGCTGGAACTACAGGTGCGTGCTACCACACCCGGCTAATTTTTTGATTTATTGTAGAGATGAGGTCTCGCCAAGTTGCCCGGGCGGGTCTCGAACCCGCGGGCTCAGGCAATCCACTCACCTCAGCCTCCCAAAGCACGTGATTACAGGCTGAGCCACAGGGCCCGGCCTTTATTTATTTTTGAAAGGATCTACAACAGCTGGAAGAAAGTTGTCCAGAAGACACTTGTCTTCCATTTCCTAAGGATGGGAGATGTCTTTTTATTTTCTTGAAGTAACTACCAAAAATCACATTTGTGCCTTTCCACAGAAAGTTGTTAAAACCCCAGTTCTTTTTTCCTCACACTTTCAGATGTATAAATACATCTTTATGTGCACCAACACAATCTCAATATGAATACAAGAAGGATACATTTCTGTTAAAAATATCACCAGGTTGCTACTGCCTAGAATAAAAAACGATATGTCAATAAGTCTGGAACATGAATCTGATTATTGCAAGTTATGTGTACATAAGGGCTTTGTGGATGTGGCAGCAAGGAAAATATTCAACTGGCTACAGTTACTCCCCAAGCGACACCTCCAGAACCTGAGAGCCAGCCCTGATCCCCATCCTTCTCTCACCCTCCACAGCCAGCCTTTTCATTTCCACTTTCAATACATCTTAAAGGCATTCTCTTCTCTCCATTGTCTTCACTGCTGTCTTAGCCTAAGTGCCGTCATCTCTCACATGAGCTAGTAAAAGGGCCTTCTGTCTTGTCTTTCCACTTTTGCCTTGCTCCAATCAATTTTCTACAAAGAAGTCAGAGTGATATTTTAAAACGTAAATTGGTTCATGTCTCTTCCAGGCTCCTGTAGCCTCTTGTTATACTTGGAGTAAAACCCAAACTCATCAGCATGGCTACAACACCCCGCATGAACTTGCAAAATTCACCCCCTTTGGGAGGGAAGATGTGGCTACACTGGTTTACTTCTAGTTCTTAGTTCCTGCAAAGTGTTAGTCACTCAAAGCGTTTGCACAGGCTGGTCTTTTCCACAGGACCATGTTCCTTCCTATTTACCCTCACTTTCCTTCAGGCCCCTCTGCTCTCAGCTCAGATGCTTTTTCTGATGTGTGCACACGCACACACTGCCATCTAATATACACATGCACACATACTCCCGTAGATACAAATACATACTTCCATCTAAATACACACATGCACACATACTTGCACAATATTCTCATCTAAATGTACACGCATACTCTCTCATCTAAATACACACATGCACACACACACACATCACATATACTCTCACCTAAAGACACATTCTCCCATCTCTAAATATACAAATACCCATATGCATATGCACTCCCATCTAAAACACACACACACACACACACACACACACACACACACGCACAGATACTCTTCTCTAAATACACACAACTTATCTAAATACACACTTTCACAGTTCCATCTAAATAAAATCCCCTATTTTATTCTCTCTCTCTTTTTTTTTTTTTTTTGAGTTGGAGTCTCACTCTGTCGCCCAGACTGGAGTGCAGTGGCCGCTCCCGGCCACCGCAGCCTCGACCTGCTGGGCTCCAACGATCCTTCCGCCTCAGTCTTCCAAGTGGCTGGAACTACAGGCGCACGCTACCACACCCGGCTAATTTTTTTGATTTATTGTAGAGATGAGGTCTCGCCAAGTTGCCCAGGCGGGTCTCGAACCCACGGGCTCAGGCAATCCACTCACCTCAGCCTCCTAAAGTACCCAGGAAAACTTAGAAAAACTATATTTGCTGTGAACCCCTACCTCACGTCTGCTGCACGTTTGATATATAAACTCTTAGCTCACGTTGATATATAAACTCTTAGCTCACATTTGAGATATTATGTAAACTCT
>CAUYQG010065815.1:0-12857 GCA_963574415.1 Tarsius wallacei | reverse complement strand
TGACAAACATAGAAAGCAGAATTAACCAAGCAGAAGGAAGAATCTCAGAGTTTGAGGACCAAACTATGGAACTAACCCAAACTGTCAAAAACATAGAAAACCTTGAAAAGACGGAACAAAGCCTCTAAGAGATGTGCGATTATATCATGAGGCTAAAGCTATGCTTGATTGGTATTTCTGAGGCAGATAGAGAGACAGAGACCACCCTGGAACAAACATCCCATGAAATTATCCAAGAAAACGTCCCTCATCTCATCAGAGATGTGACCATCCAAACACAAGAGATTCAGAGACCCCTGCAAGACATCAAATGAGAAGACCAACTCCTAGACACATAGTAATTCACTTACACAAAGTAGTTACAAAAGAAAAATCCTAAAGGCAACAAGAGAAAAGGTCAGATTATTTACCGGAGAAAACCAGTTAGAATAGCAGTAGACTTACCTACAAAAACACTACAGGCTAGACAAGACTGGAGTCCAATATTCAAAGTTCTCAAAGATAAACATTTACAACCAAGAATTTCCTACACAGTTAAGCTAAGCTTCATCAGTGATGGAGAATTAAAATCCTTCCCAGAAATTCATTCCATAAGCATTTATGCTGCCTCCAGACCAGTTCTCCAAGAAATACTTAAGAAAATATTAGGAATAGAAGAAAGAAAAAAAAAAAAAGAACAACTACACTCTTCTCAAGAATGCAGAAAAAAGATAGAAAACACACACATATATCATCCCCAAAATCAAAAGAAAACCAACAAATAAACAAACAAACAGCAAACTTTATTAGAACCTCATGACAGGGATAAATTCTTACACTTCAATAATTACCCTGAATATGAATGGACTAAATGTACCACTGAAAAGACATGGCATGGCAAACTGGATAAAAAAAATAATGCAACAATATGCTGTCTCCAGGAGACTCATCTCACCAGAATGGGCACTTAAAGACTCAAAGTTAGAGGATGGAAAACATATTTTTAGATGAACAGAACACAAAAGAAACCAGGAGTTGTGATCTTAATATTGCTTAAACTATTAAAAATTTAAAACGACATGGAAGGTCACTACATAATTATAAAAGGTTCAATTCATCAACAAGAAATAGCCATCCTAAACATATATGCACCCAGTATAGGAGCACCAACTTTTATAAAGCAGCTTCTAAGTAAACTAAATATAAAAATGGACTCTAACGCTATCATAGCTGGGGACTTAAATACACCACTAACAACTGTAGGTAGATCATTGAGGTAAAAAATCAACAAGGAGATCCGGAACCTCAACTTGACACTTGACCAAATGGACTTAATAGATACCTACTGAACACTCCACCCACAAGCATGTAATATACATTCTACTCATCACCACATGGAAAGTACTTCAAAGTCAACCACATACTTGGCCATTAATCAATCATAAATAAATTCCATAAGATCAAAATACTGCCATGTACTTTTTCAGACCACAGGGAATAAAAATAAATATCAACACCAACAAAGTTCCCCCAAAACCCACAAAGACATGGACACTAAACAGCATGATGATGAACAACTCTTGGGTCAACACAGAAATCAAAGTAGAAATTAAATAATTTCTAGGCCAGGCATAGTGGCTCAAGCCTGTATTTCCAGCACTTTGGGAGGCTGAGGTGAGGGGAAGAAAGGTCCACAGGTTCAAGAACAGCCAGGGCAACTTGGCGAGACCTTATCTCTACAATAAATAAAAAGATAAATAGCCAGGTGTGGTAGCATGCACCTGTAGTTTCAGCTACTTGGAAGGCTGAGGCAGAAGGATTGCCAGAGCCCAGTAAGTTGATGCTGGGGTGGCTGTGAGCGTGCCATTGCACTCTGGCCTAGGCAACAGAGTAAGACTCTAACTCAAAAAAAAAAAAAAAAAAAAAAGATTTCTGGAAATAAATGAAAATAAAGACACATGTTACCAAAACCTCTAGGATGCCATGGAAACAGTACTGAGAAGGGAATTCATTTTTTTACAAACATACATGAAGAAAATGAAAAAATGACAAGTTAACAGATTAACAAATCATCTAAGGGAGTTGGAAAGACAAGACCACGAAAATGCTAACTTCAGCAGAAGAACACAGATTACCCAAGTAAAAGCCTGAATATAGGGCATAAAAGACACAAATATCATAGAAAAAAATCTACAAAAAGAAAAAGCTGGTTCTTTGGAAGGATAAACAAGATTGTACCCCTAGCCAGAATGACCTAGAAAAAGAGAGAAAAAGCCCAAATAAACAAAATCAGAAATGCAAAAGATCAAATCACAATGGACCCCAAAGAAATACAAAAAATTTCAGATATTACTATGCACACCTGTATGGAAACAAACTCAAAAACCTAAATGAAATGGAGGACTTTCTGACATCACACAACCTCCCAAGGTTGAAACAAGAAGAAATTGAGATGTTAAATAGACCAATAACAACATAGGAAATCGACTCCATCATAAGAAAGCTACCTACCCAAACGTCCTGGACCAGATGGCTTTCCAGGGTTCTACAAAACATACGAGGATCTGATACCAATCCTATTAAAAGTATTCTACGCAATCAAGGAAGATGGAACTCTCCCCAAATCATTTTATGAAGCTTACATCACACTGACAACCAAACTAGGTAAAGATTCAACAAAGAAGGAGAACTACAGGCCAGTATTCCTGATGAATGTACACGCAAAAATACTCAACAAGATTCTAGCAAATTAGATCCAATGACATATCTCAAAAATCATCCACTATGATCAAGTAGGCTTCATCCCTGGGATGCAGAACTGGCTCATCACCCACAAGACCATAAATGTAATGAAATACATCAACAGATATAAAAATAGGAGTCACATGATTATATCATTAGAAGCAGAAAAAGCTTTCGATAAAATCCAGCATCCCTTCTTGATAAAAATCCTCGAACACCTAGGCATACCTCAGCCAACATGTTGCTATAGACAGAAATTGAAAGCATTTTCCCTGAAAACCAGAACAAGACAAGACTGCCCACTCTCACCCCTCTGACTCAACATAGTGTTGGAAGTCCTAGCTATAGAAATCAAACAAGAGAAGGATATCAGGGGTATCCAAATAGGAAAAGAGAAAGTCACGTTATCTCTCTTTGCTGACGATATGATTCTATACCTGGAAAATCCAAGAAAACCTGTCAAAAGACTTCTTGCACTGATAAAGGACTTTGACAAAGTGTCAGGGTACAAAATCAACATCCAAAAGACAGTTGCATTCTTAGACACCAACAACAAACAGGCAGAGAACCAAATAAAAAGCACAATCCAATTCACAATAGACACACACATACACATACACACAAGAAATACCTCAGCATCTTCCTAACCAGAGAAATGAAAGATCTTTACAATGAAAACTATAAAGCACTGCTCAAAGAAATCAAAGATGACGCAAACTAATGGAAAAATATTTCATGCTCATGGGTTGGAAGAAACAACATTGTTGAGATGTCCAACCTACCTAAGGCAATCTATAGATTTAATGCAATACCCATTAAATTACTGACATCATTCTTCTTAGACTTAGAAATGACAATACAGACATTCATATGGAAACATAAATGACCACAAATAGCCAGAACAACTCTCAGCAAAAGTAACAAGTGGGAGGTATCACATTTTCAGACTTCAAGCTTTATTATAAAGCTATAAAAATCAAAGCAGCCTGGTATAGGTATAAGAACAGACATATAAACCAATGGAATAGGATAGAAATTTCGGAAACAAAACCTCAATTTCTCAACCAATTAATCTAACAACCACTGGGGAGAGGAGAACTTATTCAGTAAATGATGCTGGGGGAAAAAAAACTGACTGATCATGTGCAGAAGATTAAAACAAGACCCCTACCTATCACCACACAGAAATATCAACACTAAATGAATCAAAGACTTAAACATAAAACCTCAAAGTATAAGAACCTTAGAAAACTCAGGAAACACCTTTATGGAAATTGGAATAGGCAACAATTCCTGATCAAAACCCAAAATACCCATGTCATAAGAGAGAAGATTGACAAATGGGACCTCATCAAACTGAAAAGCTTCTGTAAAGTCAAAGAAACCATTAAGAGAGTGAGGAGACAGCCTACAGAATGGGGAAAAATATTTGCCAACTGTATATCTGACCAAAGCCTAACATCTAGGATCTACAAGGAACTCAAATGTGCCAAAAAGAAAAAAAGAAAAAAAAAAAAAAAAAAAAAAACAGCCCTATGAAAATGTGACTGAAAGATATGAACAGACACTTCTCAAAAGAAGACATGTGTGCAGCCAACAGAAACATGAAAAAACGCTCAGCATCACTAATCATCAAAGAAATGCAAATTAAAACCATACTGAGATAACACCTAACTCTAGTCAGTATGGTCATCATCAATAACTCAAAAAACAGTAAATGCTGGAGAGGATACAGGGAAAGGGAACACTTCTACACTGGGGGAGGGAGTGTAAACTAGTACAACCTCTGTGGGAAATAGTGTGGAGATTCCTAAAAGATCTAAAAATTGACCTTCCATGCAACCTAGCAATCCCCCTTCTGGGAATATACCTAGGGGTACTCAAATCACTCTATGAGTAATATTCCTGCACACACATGTTTATTGCAGCATTATTCACAATAGCAAAATCATGGAACCAACCACGCTCCCCATCAAAAGTGGACTGGGTAAAAAAATGTGGTGCATACACACACCAGAATATTACACAGCCATGAAGAAGGACAAAATTATGAACTTCTCAGCAACTTGGATGGATTTAGAGTCTATATTACTTAGTGATCTATCACAGAAACAAAGAACTGAGTACCACATATTCTCACTCATAAGCACACCCTGAACAATTACCATGATACTATAAGAAAGGGATTGGCAGTAGTGGGAAACTGCCAGGGAAAGGGGGCAACACTTCATCTATAAGGGTCCCTGATCTCAAGCCAGGTGAAGTGGAGTCCAAAGTGAGGCCCAAACTTTACCTGTACTATGACCATTTGTATATCTAATCCTGAATTGTATCCCATGTCCTTAAAATAAAAAAAAAGTAAATTAAAACAAAATATATCAATTTCTGCTAAAGAAAGTCACTTGGTAAAGAAAAATCAGCCTATGAAAATCCTAAACATTAAGTAGGATTCTAGGTATAGAGAAGTTTTCAGATTTTAATTCCCCAGTATTTGAGGTATAAAACTGTTATAAGCTATAATGGGATAAAATTCCAGCTCTGATTTTTTTATTGCCCTATTATCACTGACAATCTCTAGTCATCTAGAAACTGGTAATAATATCTTTGTTATAGCAACTCTATATGAAGATTTAATAAGAAATTTTACATAAAAATACCAAGTATATGAGACTAATTTCAAAATATATAACAGTTCAAACATAATAGAAAATAATTTCTCATTGAGCTAACAGTCCAAGATGGTGGAGCTGATTAGCAAAGATGATTCCTCACTCAATTATTCAGGAAAATAAATTCCTTTCATTTTGTGGATCTGTGACCCTAGGGCCTTATTTATTTATTTATTTTATAAGAGACAAGATCTCTATGTTGCCTCGGCTGGTCTAGAACTCCCTCAAGAGATTTTTCCACCTCAGCCTCCCAGAGTGCTGGGATTACAGCCATGAGCCACCTCACTTGGCCTCAGAACACATCATTCATTGAGTTCCATGGCCAAACCCAACTCAAGAGATGTTGCGGTATGTGACCTAGTTGTTTGCTCAGGAAGAAAAGAAAAATGATCTCTAAGAAACTCATTTACTAATGGTCATAAGCAAGACAGAACCACAAGCCTTGTTCTAGACAGGATTTATATAATTATAGCTATATCCATTTTAGCCACAGAGAGACCAACCCATACATAGAAACTGACCCTTTTCAAACATCGTATTTGCAAATTTAGTCACTATGACAATGTCTTAGCATTCAAAATTATTGAATTAAAAAATAATGAAGTTCTCAAAAACAAATTAACGGAAGTATAATTAATACAACTTAGTATCATTTAGCAAATGAGAAATTTTATAAAAGAAAAATTATTTTTTAAAAATTCTAAAAGGTTTCCAGGCTTGGTACTTTTTATTACAAATCAACATTTTTAAACATGAGAAATTTCCTCTCCTAATTTGTAAATGATTGTCTTTTTCAAAAGGGCCAAGTTATACTTTTGATGCTCAGAGTAGGTTTTGGCATCAGAAATACTTAAAAGTCTCACGAACAGCAATCATTGCAGAGGCCATTGATTTACTCATGGACCATTGACTAGTCACTAACCCTTTTAGAACTCCTACCTTTTATCCCAAAGGCCCCAGGAAGTGCCTAGTTCTCTGTCCTGACACATGCCTTCCTCCTATGCCCAGACTAACCTTCAACATGCTGGCAGAAATTATGATGCTTGCATGGAATCTCAGAGTCATTAGCTCACACGGCAGAATCAAAATCATCTGAATTAAAGCCACAATACTTCCCAGGTTATATTGGATAGGGTCAAACAGATCACCAAAAAACTTGCAAAGACTCGTCTTTTAAAGAGATCACAAAAGATTTTTAGATCCTAATAGTCCCACACTCTTGTATAGAATTTTCAGTCTAACAATAAGGAGTAAAAAAGGAAAGTAGATAATGCTGAAAATGAAATAAAGTTGATGTTCACAAACTCAAAGAATGGAATAATTTTTATGCATTAAAGAGATTCTGGCATTCTCTTGTAAAAGACAAGGCACTAACAACCAAAGCTTTTATTGCAATGCATCCTGCCCCCTGCCCAGAGCAAGTTATCAGATGAGAATGTGACCCTTGGTCAGAAGATCACAACTGAGCTCACTGTTAATTTGAACAGACATCATAGCATAAAACAAAGACTCTGAGAGCGAAACCTTGTCAGTTAGAATGTAAATGAATCCTGCTGACAGAAAACCGTTTTCGACATCCAGAAGCCAGAGTCGTCATGGGAGGCACCGTCAAAAGCTGCTTGTCAAAGCTCACAGAGAGCTGGGGATTCCACAAAGTTTATGTGGCACCGAGGAGAGGAGGAGACGGTGAATGTGATCTCTTGCTGGAGACAGTGCACTGGAGGTTATGCAGTTTAGAAGAACCTAAAAGACAAGCAAGGTGTTTTGATTTTTCTTTTCTATGCTGTTAATTATTTGAATTCGCAGGAGTCTTCAAAATGAAAGGCAGAGTGGGGGTAAGCAAATGAAAACTGATGCCTTCCTTAAGTTAACAGAGTGATGGCTCAGTTTGTTATGCTACTGGCTTTCAGCATACCTGTGAGGAAGCATTCTCCAGTGTCATTTAAAGTCACTGCAAGCTGCTCAAGCCTGTAATCCCAGCACTTGGGAGTCTAAGGTGAGGGGACTGCCTGAGCCCATGGGTTTGAGACCAGCCTGGGCAACTTGGTGAGACTTCATCTCTACAATAAATAAAAAAAAATAAGCCAGGCATGGTAGCAAATGCCTATAGTTCACTTGGAAGGCTGAAGCGGAAGGATCGCCAGAGCCCAGCAGGTCGAGGCTGTAGTGGCCATAAGCATGCCATTGCACTCCAGCCTTAGCGATGGAGTGAGACTCCAACTCAAAAAAAGTAAATAAATAAAAAATAAAGGTCACTGCCACTGCTCTAGAACTGCCCTGGAGTTCTGATTCTCACTGACTTTAAAATTAGTCTTTAAGACTCTGGAATGTTCTAAACAGTTCTCAGGACAACAGGGCCTCAACTAACTGGGTGATTCAGGAGAGGGCCGAATTCATAGAAGCTGACTTTGGTTGCTGGATGGTAAGCAGAGTTCATAATGTGTTAGATCTTGTCTGCAGGAGGGAACTGTGCTGAGAAACACTAGGCAGCAGGCTGAGGTACAGGGCAAGTTCATCTGTGGAGGAATGCCTATCCTACCTTTCTGATGTTTCCTTGGACATAAGAGAAGGGTTTTTAACCTATTCGTTAAAAAGCAAATATCCCTCCTCTCCACCCCCATGCTTCTGTTCCAAAATGTATGTTTTCTACTGAGAAGCTGTTTGAAATGTGTATTTTTACCCCTTTGGGTTGAAAAACAATGAGATCCTGATCACACCTTGGAGATCTCTAAATTTATTTTCCTCACTCCTCCTCTTTCATACACAAGGTTAGTCAAGCTACATCAGCAGTGTAGAGCTCAAATCCTCCTCTTTGTAATGCAGAATTTTTCACAGACCATCCCACTAATCATCCACACACACACCACAGACTCTCTCACAGTGTGCCTGATGCACCATCTCTTAATCTATGATTCATCTCTTTTGGTTTCAAATGTGCTTGGGAGAAACACATTGGATTCTGTTTGCTACTAACACCACAGAGTGATTAAATCAAGGATAGATTGCTTCCTTCTTCCTGGGCAGGACAGATCAGTCCCAGACCAGATTACAGCAGACAGTAAATCTGAAGTGTGGGCCATTGTGGGCAGAGGAGACACTTGACCGGGGCCTTGAGAGTTTGAATTTAACTCAGAGAAATATGGTAGGATGAAAATCCAGAGTTTGGGAGGGGTCTGGACAAAGGAAGTAGAGACAACACCAGGAGGCAAGCAGAATTCTTGAAAAAAAACTAAAGGCACCTGACATTCTAATTTCATTGTCTTCATAATTTTGCAAAGAATGGGGCCCAGTTAAGCTTCATGTCATAAGAAGGTGAGATCAGGAGAATCAGTTATGCAAGTTAGTAATTTGAAATTAGGTATACATATATTACATTTTGTGTGTTATATTTAAAAACATAAGACTGAGAAATATTTGGAATACACCGTAGTACAAGACACACCAGTAAGTGTTTGTTTCTGGCACAGTATATCAGGTATTTAGATAATGTTTTCACTGAGTCATTGCTCTGCTCAAGGACCTTCAACCCAACTGTTCAAGATGTTTTCTTGGCCAGTGTTTAACTTACACAATGTGATTATTTGTGCTACTGAGCATAACTGTTGAGGCACAATTTATTTCTGATATTCCCTCTTAGGCTCTTTAAGACAGGCCTTTGTCTTTTACCTCTTTACAATCAGTAGCAGAGCAGGACACAGAGGCGAGAACTTTATTTTTCTCATAACTGACACAACATCAATATCCTGTGGTTCTTAGAAAAGGCATGGGCCTTTGATGTTGAACATAAGTTTGAGTCAAATCCCAGTTTGATCACAAATTAGCCGTATAGACTTTTGACAAGTTCACTTCTCCGGTCCACAATTTTTTCATCTGTAACATGGGAATGAGTAATACTTGCCTCTCAGGCTTGTCATAAACATCGAATACAACAGATAAAATATAAAACTTTTATTACTAACCATTTGTTTTGAAAGTGCTGGCGTTTCTTCCATTGTTGTGTAGTGTGGTGCAGGGTCTAACATTATGTATACATTCTTGACATCCGAAACCATGAGGGCCTCCAGTGGTCAGTTCCTCCCATCAGTCTACTCCCATGAAGACATCAAAGTTGTTAGTAAATAAACAGAAGGATGGGAAACTAATATCTATTGAACACCCAACAAATGCCATATACTATCCCAGTGAGCTCAGTTTTACTGATGAATAAACCATGAGTGAGAGAAAAAAGGACGATCGTGTATATACATGGCAAAATGAAGATTCAAACTCATTATGTCGGCATTGTATTTGTCTGGCATTATATTTTGGCTACTATAACAGGATGTTATAAATGGAATGGCTTAAGCAACATACATTTCTTTCTCTCACTGTTCTGGAGGCTGGGAAGTTCCAGATCAAGGTGCTGTGGGATCCTGTGTCTGGTGAGGGTCCCCTTCCTGGTTTGCAAATGGTCATCCTTTCATTGTGTCCCCTCATGGCTGAGAGAGAGAGAAAGGAAGAAGAAGCAAACGTTCTCATCTCTCCCCTTACAATGCCATTTATGAAGCCTCCACTCTCATGACCTAGTCACCTTCTAAAGGCCCCACCTCCTAAGACCGTCACATTGGGGGTTAGGATTTCAACATATGAACTTTGAAGGGACACAAACATTCAGTCTATAATAGCATTCTATGCTCTTTCCACTATACCAAATATCTTTGCAATAACAGTAAAAACAGAAATAATATAAAGAGCAGTTAAATTTTGAGTAAGGTTTCAGATTATTTCAAATTATTTCTCATGATTCATGTGGGAGAGGAGAACCTTCTAATTTTTCTGAACCTTTTAAACCATACACATAAGGGCAGAGAGGTGAGAAAAAAAGATGTAATATAAAATTCATGAGGGCAGTATTCAATATTGCATGCCCAGGTAGTGTCACCTCGTAGACTTTCATTCAGTATTCATACAGCAAAAAAAAAAAAAGAAGAAGAAAAACATGTTTTCATTTGGGTCCTTAACTGAAGCCTTAAGGCTATTGAAACATGTCATAGACTCAAGCTGGGGGCCCATCCGTAGCTTTTGTTCATTCATTCCATAAATATTTTTAGTACTGGGCACTGGGGATGAAGCAGCAAATAAGATGTGGAATGTGCCCTCCCAGAATATACTTTTAAAAGATAGCACAGGAAAATAATAAATATTTTTTGAGTACCTACTATGTACAGTCCACTATACAGGATACAGTATAGACAAAAATAAAACCAAAATGCCATTCATGTTATTTTCTGGCAAGTGTGTTAAGCAGCAGAAAGTAGGCAACACTGTGGGTTTGGAGCCGGAAAATCACAGAACTTCTGAGCTGCAAAAACCTTAGATCTCTGTTGTCACTGCAGTGCTCTGTTATGTTCAAGAATAAAATTCAAACCTCTTCACAAAAGAACACTGGGCTCCTAAAGATCTTCCTCCAGCTCACCTCTCTGGCTGAATTTCTTACAACAGACACCCTCTCACTTTAGGATCTACACTTACCCAGGACGATCTCATCCACATTTCTCACTGAGTCTTTGACCCCTCCTCACCCTCTGCCATGATCACTACCATGCACCCCTTTCTCTGGTGGCCTCTGTTTCTTACATACAACTTCATTTCTACTCTCCTTATATTTTGAATTAGTTTCCCCTCTTTGAATGTACACAGATTTCTGGATATTTCTCTGTCAAAACTGAGAAATATAACCCTGTAACCACATTCTCTTCCACTGGACCACAATCTCCCTGAGATTAGGGACAGGGTGTCCCCATCTTAGGAACGCCAGGTGTTGAGTTTACAGCATGGAACAACTCTTCAGAGATAAGCTCCATTGCCCAGAGGTAGATCTCATAAACAAGGTATGACAGACATTAGCCACACTTTAAAGATGAGTGAAAATTGGGCATAGATGATAATATGAAAACTGATCATACAAATTGGATGATTCTTGTCATATTCAGTTGAAACACAGTCAAAACCCAGGAAGAAAATCACTCAGGACACAAAACATTCCTACAAAAATATAATTCTCCACAAGTCTGTCTGCTGAAACTCCATGCTGTAACCAGAAGCCAGTTTTTATGATGGCTACTGAAATAACCTACTGCGACGCCAATGCTAGTTTTAACTACTGGTGTCATTCACCAATCAGAGCTTACCAGCTCCCCCAAACCTCACCAGTGCCAATGAACTTTCTTGCAGAGCAATAGTTAACATTCTCCCTCTTATAATACCTCTCACTTTCTCTTGGTTCTTTCAGTATACCAAAGACCAGAGAGTCTGCATGTATGTGCTACATTGCAATTCTTTTTTCCCAAATAAAACATTTTAATTTTAGATTTTTCTCCGTATTCTATTTGACTTTGTCAACAAGATTGGGAATTCAGGTAGGGTCTAAGAAAGCAGGAAAGCTGACGCCAGGCTCATGCCCTGGTGGGGAGACCAGTTTGGCTGCAGCCAAGCATACGTGGAGAATGTCTCTGAAAGGCAGAGGGCACCTAGATTAGGAGGGCTTTAATGCCATACTGTAATGCAGGCATCTTCCTTAAAGGAACTCAATCTCACCTTTTTATACTTGTCAACACTTTCTATGTGCTCAGAGAGAATCTAGGAGTTATTGGAGGACGTGCAGTAAAGTCATGATCCTGCTAATCACATATACATTGATTTGGTAACCAATAACTTAGCAAGAGAGCCAGATAGAGCACAGAAGATGACTATAAGCATCATATTTAACAGGGCAATGATTATGGGCAAGAAAAACTATGGTGATGTCTCTAGGGCAACACAGTTTGACTATATGTTAAGTAGGAATTCAATAATAAAAAAAGTAATCTTCAAAAGGCATCTTAGACATCCTGAGATAGAAGTTTATAAATTATTAGTCCCTCCAATTACAGTAAGAAAAAGATTGACCATATTTTAATTGTAACATCATTTACAGGGATAAGAATTTCAATGAAGTGACAAACATTTTTGCCAAAATACATATTGACTACATCTCTTACTTTTTTGGGGGGGTGGGAGTAAATAATATGGCTTTAGCCGTTTTTTTTAAATTATAGGGTACAATTCAGGGTTAGGTATACAAATATTCATTGTGAGGGTAACCTTGTTGATGTGGTGTGCCCCCCCCCCCAGCCCCAGCAAATTTGGACTACTGTCAGTCCCACCTCCCCACCCTTCCTCCCCACGGTAGTTTCCCACTACTGTCAATCCTTTTCTTATAGTATTATGATAGTTGTTCAAGGTCCACCTATGAGTGAGAACATGTGATATTCAGTTCTTTGTTACCGTGAACGATCACTCAGTATCATAGACTCTAATTCCATCCAGGTTGCTGCAAAGTTCATGATTTTGTTCTTCTTTATGGCTGCATAATATTCCATTGTATATATGTACCACATTTTTTTAAATACAGTCCTCTTTTGATGGACAGCATGGTTGGCTCCATGT